>APFE030203541.1:0-12630 GCA_000404065.3 Pinus taeda
AGCCGAAATTTGGCTGTCCATATTTATTACTGCTATTATTTCAATCAATTATAATCTGTCCATTAACAATTATAATTGATTAACATTATTCTATATGTATTTGTATCCAAATCCTTATAGAAATAGAATAAACTGCCCCATTGTTCTAAATAATTTAAATCGTTAAATCACAACAATGTTTGACAACATTCAACGAGCGAAAATTCATACACTTTGGAGTTGAGAGAGCCATTCTAATGAGCAAGACTTCAAAATAGTGCATAGTTTCGAGAAAAGTTATCTCTGCATCTCAAATTTACTTAGATTACAGTGACTGCACCATTCTAATGATCCATACTTCAAAATAGTGCATAGTTTGGCTCAAAGTTATCAGTAAGAATTTCAGAATTTACTCTTTAGATTATAGTCGTTACTTTTTAGACATGAGGTTACTTAGAATTTCATTGTTTGACAGAATTTTGTTGAACAGAACTTTAATTTCATGTATTTCAAAATTTATGGTTGGCATAGTTTTAATTTATATGAATTATTGGTGTATATAAATAAATATATTTTCGTTAGATTTTGAATATTTTAATATGTTATGAGTTTTTGATTGCCAATTCCAATTCAGTATATTATGATTTTATTGGTAATATTATCTTTTTAAATGATTTTATTAGTAATATTATATTTTTTAAATGTTGATCTTGTGATAATTTTGTTTTATAAACTTGGGAGGACTACATCTTCATCATGTCCAATATATCACCCCTATCGGGCGGGGAAATTGAACCGGTGACTTCACATGAAGGAGTGTCGTAACAGAGCACCGGTGACTTTATATGAAGGAGTGTCATAATAGAGCACCCTATCATTGAAGGAGTGTCATAACAGAGCACCCTATCATTGTCTATCCAAGACACCGTGGACTTGATCTTGTGATATTGATAAATTTATTGGCTATTGATATAAAATGTTGTAAATCCTTTAGTATCTTAATATTAAATATTATTTACAAACTATTGATTAGGAAAATTTTAACATGATGTTATAAATTCGTTTGTTTAAAATATATTTTTGAATGCATAGATAAATTTAGCACCCCTAAGGCAATTCGATAACACTAAAACTTATAAGTCTAACAAAATCCTAGTGGATTTTACGAAAATTTGAGGGGAGATATTCCTAAAAAAGCCTCGAAAACTTAGAACAACTAGAATACTACTCTACATAATCAATGTTGTCTTCCTCTCAAAGCAAATGAAAAGACAATTGAAATTAGAAATGACTATTTATATCATCATAGATGCTTTGTTATTATGCAAATTCATTAAAGAGATATTCCTTCATTGTATAACCCAAAAGATTTTCAATCATATTTAAGATCTCTTACTGAAAGACAGTTAACTAAAATACCCATATGAGAGCATGTTTCAACAATAAAAACCAACCCTAACAAATTATGAAAACTAGTTCCTACTTGTCTAAATTATGTTTTGAGATTGTTGTAACCTATAATGCTAGGTTGAAAAAAAAAATTTAAATAATGTCATTAAATCATTTTATCATCATATGTTATTGTGTTTTTGCTAGATGGAGACTTTGACAACATCAATCCAATTAATCTACCATCTTTGATTAATCACACTTCGTATTGATAATGATAAATTGTTTTAATCTACCATCTTTTGACTATTATGTTGATAATGATAAATTGTTTTAATCTACCACCTTTGACTAATCAATAATAAATTCTTTTAATAAATGAATAGAAATTATTTTATTAATTCAATGTCTTTTAAAATTCAAACTACTCTTAAACTTATTTTTTAACAATTTCTTTATTTAAAGCTATTTGAACTTTGTAATATAAATTTCTTTATTTAAAGCTATTTGAACTTTGTAATATACCTAACCTCCTGATGTCTTTCACTTAACAGGGGATACAAAATCATTAAAAAAAATTATTGATCCAAAAAGGCATTCACAGTAACTAATCTTTATATATTTTTTATGTCCACATTTCTATTTTCCCGCACTCGTCTCTATTTTAAAGGAGAAACAACAAACCGTGGTGGGCCGCTTTGGTTTTAGCTGCTTCTGGATTCAACAGGCTGAAGCAATATTTTAGCAGCGGGCCGACCCATGCCCGTCTCTGTGTGTTCGTACGGTTGAGAATGTGGGTCAAAGAAGAAGCCGTGGACGCCGCCATATCGATCTTGGCAGACGTGTTGATAGTAGGTACCGCTCATATTTAAGGTCCCGAGAAACGCTTCGCCACCTGTTCGTTCGTTTATTGCTTATTTTTTCATTGACGAAGAACTGCAACAGATCCTCCGACGACGAGACCATACAGATTACAAAGGCAATCACCGAAACAGAATATGGCAGAGAAAAACGACTGAAAATGAAATGCGTGCTGCTATAAGAAGTTGCATGATTCTTGGGAAAGCGTATGTATTTTTCCATGGTTTTAAAGCATAATTTTCCTCTGAAACCGGGTAGCTACAATGCTTATATTGTTGCTTTAGATTTTATAGATCTCTTGTCTTAGATTTTGCAATCTGTATGGACCTTTTCACCCAACGAAACGAAAAGAAAATAATAAGCTAACAGAATTCTGCATGGATCGGACAACGGTATGAAATTATTTAACATAGTAATAGCGGCAAGACAAGATTGATATGGGCGGTAACTCATCATCTTTATTGTCGAAATATGCTCACACGTCGGATAACCTAACCTTAATGTGCAGCATACACACACACAGCTTACAATAATTCGAAATCAAAATCACCACCCCTGTTCTATCCATCACAAAAACACACAATCTCTTCTTATGACGATGGGTCAGAGAGTGTACCACTTGCAATCGAAATACAGAGCCCAGTAATACTGACAAACAAAACATGAGGTGAGGTGAGGGGTAATTGACTAGACAGAGACAGGGACAGAGGATTTAATGAAAGCGAAAGGCACCCGCATGACGGGAACAGAATGAAGAGGATGAGCCATTTCGCATGACAGCTTCAGGACCTCGGACAGATCAACCGGATGTTCAGCATGAGGGAGCCATTCAAAATGATGGAGCAACTTGGCCACCCAGAGGTTAACAGTGGCAAGGCCCAGAGCCTTCCCCGGGCACACACGACGACCAGCACCAAAAGGAGCAAGCCTCAGATCGTTACCCCTCACATCCACGTCTTCCCCGCCTTCCGACACCACAAACCTCTCCGGACGGAACTCATGAGGTGATTCCCAAATGTTGGGGTCGTGAGTAATCGACCACATATTCACCATGGCAGTCGTGCCCGCGGGAACACACATTCCGTTGATGTTGACATCTTCAGTTGAGAGCCGCGCCCATGATAGCAGCGGTCCAGGCGGATGCATTCGCAGCGCTTCTTTTACCACAGCTTGGAGGTAGGGCAGCTTAGGCATATCCGAATCATTCACGCTGCGGTCTCGCCCCACTACAGCGTCCAACTCTGCCTGAGCTTTCTTCTGGGCATCTGGATTCAGCACCAGTTCTGCCATGGCCCACTCCGTCAGCAGAGCCGTCGTGTCTGTGCCACGGAAAATCATCTCCTGCATACATAACTTTACATAAATTAGAACCAAACTTGGTTAATGCCCCTCCCCAAAGGCAAGGGCAAGGGCAAGCAAACTCACCTCATTCATAAATTTCGGTGTGAAAAAACTCAACTAAAATACAGAGATACATAGAAGATGAGAGTGTGAAAAAACCAATAGTACGGACCCAGAGAACAGCGATCATATCCTCCTCATCTAGCTTATCTTCTCCATGCAACGACAGCAGAACATCTACAAAATCAGATTGATCACCCGTTTCGCTGTTCCGCTCTGCACGTCGGTGCTCTTCGATGATATTTCTAACGAAAGCTCTCACACGCGGCACAAGGCGGGCGCAACGAGCATTTATTCGAAGAGGGTCCAGCGGTCGCAGCCATGGTAGATGATCCGCCCAGTTGAACGCTCCCAACAGCTCGAAACCCTCATCCACCATCTCCCGCACCTCCTTCACTTCTTCACAAGTAGAAGTACATGACATATCGAACCTTCTTCCAAACACGCTGCCCATGATATTGTTCAGCGCAGCTCCTTGCAGGTGTCGTCGAACCCTAACAACACCGCTGGACTGACATTCCTTCTGAATGTCAAGAAGCATTCCGAGAGCATCGGCCTGGCGACCAGGCTCGTGAGCAGCGATTCTGCGCGGAGCGAAAAGATGCGTGGAAGAAATTCTCCTGAGCAGCCTCCAGTAGTCCCCATTGGGTGCAAAGCCAATGGCCCGCCCAAACAACAACTGCGCAGATTGCTTGAGGGGTCTGTTGGCGAAATGAGGAGAGTTGAGCAGCTCCCTGGCCACTTCAGGATCCGATGTAATAACGGCGGGCGGGGAGCCTAAGCTAAAGGCCATAAGCTTCTTGGCGCCATGAAGATGAGCCAGATATGTGAGCTTGCGGTGAGCAACACCCATGCTCATGTCCAGCAGACTTCCGATGATGGGCATCCTTTGGGACCAGGAATGGGTACGCCGCCCGACCTCCTGCGTCTCCCTACCCACTCACAGCCTTCAGGGATCAACCAGGAGGCCAAAACAGCAGATACAGCAGCAATAAGCAGTGCAATATAAAGATGCCACTGACGCCACCCATAAACATCATCAGAGTCTAATAAAAAACGACTGCAACCATTTCTAAAGAGGAGGAAATAAAACCACCACCCACCTCCTGCAGAGCTCCCGCGATTCTCCATCTCAAAAATAAATGGCAAAAACAAAAACTAAGCAGCACCAAGAAACCAGAGATATGAGCGCATAGAATGTGGGGTTTGAGGCGGATTTATAGCTCGAAGGTTTCGATTCCACGGGAAGAGAGGGAAAAGCCAGTAACCGTAAAAGGCAGATCCCGAAACATTTATTAAGTCGATACCATTTATTAAGTGAATCAATATAGTACACTATGTACTATGTTTAGTGAAGCAATATAGTACACTATGTACTATGTTGTCAATTAAATTTTTGACAGAATGAAAAAAACTAAACATTGAAAAATAATAAGTAAACAAAATTATGATTAAATAAATTTTATCATCTATATAATTTTCTTTTCATTAATAAATTATACTTAATTTGATTAATCATATATTTTCTTTTCTAATCTTTAAATATTTTTTATCTTTTCTATTTTTAATATGTATAAATGAGTAATATTGAAAATTGAAAAAAAAAAAAATAGCAAATTTTACTACAGCGTTAAAGAAAAAAAGAGTAAATCTTATTATATACAAAAATACATGAGAGTAAATTTTATTATATACAAAAATACATGAGAGTAAATTTTATTATATACAAAATACATTAGTGAATCAATTTAGTACACTCTATATTAAACAATCAACCTATTACACTATATACTATGTGCAGATTTGATTGCACTCTTTATTTTTACGAACCAGGAAAAATGGTAGAGTAAATTTTATTATATAAAATAATATATTATCAAATCAATGTGATAGTATTTATAAATATGTTAAATTGATAAATATTTTAATTATATAAACATTAAGTGTAAACAATATTTTAGTATTATTAAGAGAATGTTTTACTTTGAATTGTTTTTTAAATATCAAGATGGATTTTATTTAGTAATAATTAATAATATTTATATGGAGAGATATTTTTGTAAAAAAAAAAAAAAATGAAAGTTTTAATTTAATTGTTAATAATTATCTATAAAATATTCTTATTAATTAGAGATAAAAAACTAAGGAAACATCTGAGGCTGAGTTCCTCCCCAAATCTAGGTAAAAAAAATTCAAAAAATCTTGTAGAGACAGTATTTGAATCAAGTTTTTTTTATCGTGGAAACCTCTGGGCCACCTAAAATTTTGAAGTTCCCGAATCTAGGTAAAAAAATTCAAAAAATCTTGTAGAGACAGTATTTGAATCATGTCTTTTTTTATCTTGGAAACGTCTGAGGCACCTAAAATTTTGAAGTTCAACAACTGTAACTTGCATTTACAAAAAACCTTATTTTCTCAAAATATGGTTGGCATTTCCATGACTTTCAGGGCAAAAAGGCACTGCTAAAAGTAAACGTTGAACATTAATAATTAAACAAAATTATGATTAAATAAATTTTATCATCTATATGATTTTCTTTTCATTAATAAATTATAATTACTTTGATTAATCATATATTTTCTTTTCTAATCTTTAAATACTTTTATCTTTCTTATTTTTAACATGTATACATGGGTAATATAGAAAATTGAAAGAAAGAAAGAAAAAAAAGAGCAAATTTTCTTACGGTATTAAGAAATGGAAGTAAATTTTATTATATACAAAAATACATTAGTGAATAAATATAGTACGATATGTACTATGTTTAGTGAATCAACATAGTACACTATGTACTACCTGGTCAACTAGATTTCTTACAGAATAAAAAAAACTAAACGTTAAAAATAATAAGTAAATCAAATTATGATTAATAAAATTTTATCAATCTATATAAGTTTATTTTCCATTAATAATTCATAAATATACTTGATTAAATCCATATAAACTTACTTTCCATTCTCTAATCTTAAATTTTTAATCTTTTCTATTATTCTAATCATATATCCCTACCACACACCCACTCTCACATACATTATTAAAAATTGAAAAAAAAATTATAAGTGTTAAGAATAGAGAAATTAAATCAGATTTATATACAAAAATACATGAAAGTAAATTTTATTATATACAAAAATACATTAGTGAATCATTTTAGTACAGCATGTACTAAACAATCAACATAGTACACTATGTACTATGTTTCGATTTGAGCACACTCTTTATTTTTACTAAGCACGAGAAATAAAATAAAATAAAATATAAAATTAAGCAGGAGAAATTTTAATATATAAAATAATATATTATCAAATCAATGTAATAATATTTATAAATATATTAAATTGATAAATATTTATATAATATTTCTAAATATATTAAATGGATAAATATTTTAATTATATAAATATTAAGTGTAAATAATATTTTAATATTATTAAGAGAATGTTTTACTTTTAATTGTTTTTTAAATATTAGATGGATTTTATTCAGTAAAAATTAATAATATTTATATGGAGAGACATTTTTGTTTAAAAAAAAAAAAATTTGAAAATTGAAAAACTAATTGTTAATAATTATCTATGAAATATTCTTATTAATAATTAAAGATAAAAACCAAAATTTATATCAAATACTTATTTTAAGAATTATATTATTTACTTTTCCAACATATTATTAATAAATAAATGTTTTATGATATAAATTTATATATTACATTATATTAAAATATAGTAAAAAATACAACTATAAAAGATTAATCTTATTGTTATTTCCCTTCCGAGTTCTAAAAATAACAAATTCATATAAAGTTCTTCTAATTTCATTTTCAACGTGAAGAGATCTCATGTATGATAAATAGGTTAATTTTTCATAAGCTTCATCTAAATGTAAATTTTTACAAGTTAATTATAATTTTGAACATGTCCACCACTACCATGATGGAATAATGTTGTCTAGATTTCCTTGGAAAACATGTGATGAAATCCATGGAAATGACTTCCCATTTCCACTCTAGAATCAGAATCGACTGTAGTAATCTACCTGTGTGCTTACATTCTGCTTTTACCTATTGACGATCCAAGCATCTAGCCACAAACTCCACCACTTCCTTCTTTAGATTGAACCAATAATAAAATGTTTTCACCGTTGTCAATGTCTTCTGGTATCTTGGGTGCCCTGAGTACGGTTTCGCATGGAATTCTCGCAAGATACTCTTCTTGAGCTCACTTTTATTCAAAACATAGATCTTGTCCCTAAATCTAACCAAACCATCCATTGTGAAATGATAGTCAACATCCTGATTCCTTATGCCATGTTGTAACCTTTGCCTAAGATCCATGTACCTGTCATCATGTTGTCCTTCCTGTGAGATCTGATCCTATAAATATGTCCCATAATAACTCATAGTTGTTATATGATTCACCTACACACTCCTACTAAGAACATCTGCAACCTTGTTTTCCTATCCCTTAATGTATCGGATCTTAAAATCAATGTCACTAATCATGGCCAACCATCTAGCTTTCCTGAAATTCATATTCGGTTGGTGAAACAGATACCTCAATCCACCGTGATTGCTCATTAATACAAACCTCCTGCCAAGAAGATAGTGCCTCCACATCTTCAATGCATGATTAATCGTTGTCAACTCAAGATCATGTGTCAAATATTTATGCTCGTGCTCATCCAACTTATGTGACTCATAGCACACTACATGTCCTTCCTATATTAAGACTCCACCAAGTCCTCTCTTGTAGGCATCTATACACACCGCAAACTCCTTGTCTGGATTTTCAATCTTTAGAACTGGAGTATTTGTAAACAACTACTTTAATTGCTCAAAACTCGCTGCACATTCCTCGGTCCATTCAAATATCTTACCTTGCCTCTGCAGTGACGTAATAGGATACGTAATCCAAGAGAAGATCTAGATGAACATCCTATAATAACTTACTAGATCCATAAATGATCTTACCTCATGCATGTTTCTCGAAACTGGTCACTTCATGCTCGCTCTTATCCTTTCTGAATCCATTGTTATGCCTTCCTTGGAAACAACATGTCCCAAGTAATGTACTTTTGTGTGAAATAAATTGCATTTACTAAGCTTTGCATACAACTCATGCTCTCTTAGCAATTTCAACACTGTTGCTAAGTGTTCGACATGCTCCTCCTCGTTCTTAGAATATATCAATATATCATCAATGAACACAATGAAAAACTTGGCCAGATAAGGATGATACACACTATTCATCAAGCACATGAAAGCAGTTGGAGAGTCAGTCAAACCAAATGGAACTACAATAAACTCATAATGCCCATACCTAGTGTTATAGGCTATTTTGTCGCATCTCGTCAATAGGCCTTCAAACTGGATCAATTCACATCCTTCAACATATTATCATCATTATTGCATAAAGCCCTAAGCATGAATCTCCCTAATCCCTGACTTTTCCCCCTTGACTCCTTCATTTTAGTGATTTTAAGGACCAGGGAACCCTGCATAACTGAGAAATTGTGTTGCAGTGCGGTCTCTCCTTCACTCAAGGTGTTATGCAGTGCACCCTGCAAAACTGTGGGGGTGCGATGATTCTAAAAATCCGGGAAAAAATAATAAAAAATATGAAGCTTCGTCTTCCAGAAGTTTCCAGAGGTTGTTTCAACCACTTACCTTGGATAAACATTTGAATCTTGTCTTATTCGAGCTTGGAGAAATCACCATCTTATCCCTTGTGCTATCCTCCCATCACATTTTGATCTCAAGCCTAGATTGGTAAGTGGATAAGAATTCATGAGCTACCTCTCCTTCCTATATATTTACCTCATTCCACAAGGATTTGGTTGGTTGTTGTTCGATTTTGGGGAGTGATTTTACCCTTATGTTGATGATGTGAGAGATGTCCTTACATTCATTAGGATAATTAGAGGTACACATTCTAACAAGGAAATGACAAGTGAACTTGGAGGGGCGCTTTTACAGGATCAAAACCTTCTTATTTTTTGTAACTCACTCCATTTCTATTAATGCAAAGAGTTCTTTGTTTTCCTATATATGATGTTATGGTGTCCTATATTTCACTACCATGTTGATATGTTGAATAAAGTGATTATATGATGCTACATATATTTTTTGTATCGTTTTATTGTGTTATCTCATTGTGTAGGTTCTAATAATAACAATCGACGCTAGGATTGGAGCATTCAAGATAAGGAAGGAGTGAAGCATACGACAAATTCTAGGTAGGCTTCATCTCGTTATCTATTTACTTTAAGGAAAACATTAGTCCCTTTGTCTTTTTGTTGTTTTAGGTCAATCCACCAGGCATAGGGTAGATACTTTTGTCTGCAGTCGTAGATTTTTCATAACAAATTGGCAAACACTCCATCACCGCTCTTATATTTTCCGAACCCACTAATATGCCTTCCTAGCAAATAACAAGTCCCAAGTAATGAACCTCTGTCTGAAAAAAATTGCATTTTGTAATCTTGGCATACGTTTGATTCTCCCTTAGAAATCCCAACACTCTTGCTAAGTGTTGCTCTTCCTCATTCTTAGAATATATCAATATGTCATCAATGAACACAATGGAAAACTTGTCCAGATAAGGATGAAACACATTATTCATCAAACACACGAAATTAGCTGGAGCATTAATCAACCCTAATGGAACTGTAACAAACTGATAAATGCCATACCTGGTCCGGAAATCAGTCTTGTAGATGTCCTCTTCTTTAATGCGTACCTGATGATATTCGGATCTCAAGTCAATCTTCGAGAACACTCTTGCTCATTTCAACTATTCAAACAAGTCATCAATCCTCAACAACATATACCTGTTCTTGATGGTCACCTTGTTTAACTTCCTGTAATCAATGCATAACCTGGGAGTACCATCTTTCTTATTCACAAAAAACATTGATGCACCCCAAGGTGATACACTTGGCCTGATGTATCCCTTGTTAACCATTTCCTTCTACTACAACTTGAACTCTAATAACTCTGGTGTGCTCCTCCCTTATGGTGCCTTTGATGTTGGTGTTTCCCCTGGCACCAAATCAATATGGAAGTTCACTTCTCTATGAGGTGACAGCTCTGAAATCTCTGCTGAAAACACATCTTGAAACGGATGCAAGATCGGGTACCTATTCATAACTTCTGCATTCTCTACATCCTTACCTTTATCACTAAAAATATGCATTGCAATTAATACACATTGTTTTCTGCGACTACCTTTTCCTACATAACTGTCACCATTCTAACTGATGTAGCTTTCTTCCTACCCTGCAAGATTCTTTGTTCTCCATTGTCATTCAAGAATTCAATAGCTTTGTCATAACAATCCAACTTATTCATGTGAAGATACAACCAGTCCATACCCAAAAGCATACTATATTATCCCAACAATAGTACATTCAAATGTGCTAAGGTGGGTAGACCATTCAACACGAATCTACAAGCTCTTACCAAATGACGAACTCTCTTCTTTGTACTTGTAGTTGAATGCCCTAACCAAGATTCTGTATGCACTTCTTTATTCAAACCTCACTTATCCACCAGGTCAGGACTTACATAACTATAATTAGATCTAGGTTCAATCAAAATAGAAACAACTTGATCCCAAATCTTACCATCCGTCTCGATAATAGATTAATGGTGATTTGCCTGCCTATTATCCAGCGCTGCATAAATCCGTGGAATGCTCTGCCCAACATCCTCAACTGTCTGCACATCTTGTGTACTATAAACCTAAGGCATACCACCCTGAATCTGTGGACAATCTCTCTTGAGATGATCCTTACATGTCAAACACTATAACCTTCTCTTACCATCACCTTTATTTTGTTGTTCTCTAGGCTGAGGTCCATTAAAATTCTTATAAGGTGATAAATTTTCTTTCTCTCCTGCATCTCAAGCTCTTGTTTATTTTGGTTGTCATTTACCTTTAGCTTTCTCTTTCCCTCTCAAAACTTGCATAGACTATGTCTTGCGCTTTTATTTCTCACAACAGTGCTTCAGTTTCGCAATGAATTCTTCAAGTGACTGAGGTTCATCATACTCAATCCGATCTTTAAACGCTAATGGCAATCCATTGAAAAAAATATGAACTTTGGCTCTTTCATCCTTAAGATATGATACATACCTCAATAACTCCGGGAACTTAGTCATATACTCCTCATTTGTCATTGATCCCATCTTTAGCTCACATAATTCCTTGGATTTTTTATTGCAGTACCTCTCGTGACAAGTACTTCTTCCTAAAATGTCTCTTGAACTCATGCTAACTCAACTCTTTTTTCTTGATGTCTCTAACCTGCTTCACATCTTTCCACCACATTTTTGCTTTCCCTTTAGGCTGAAGATACCTATTCTGGCCTTCATGTTCTCCATGTAATCATGCAACTCAAGGAACTTCTTTGTATTGAGAAGCCATGCCTCTGCATCCTCTGACTTCTTCAAATACCCATTAAAGGTAGGTGGATTTTATTTCTTGAACTCATCCTGTAAATATCCCCGGTCACTCCTCCTGTAAGGATGATAGCGATGATGACCATGATATATGTCTGAACCAGAACTAGAGTAAAGCTTGTGTCCACTGCCTTACCTATCAGGTGTATCCAAGAACCTGACATCTCTGTGTGACATGTTCCCACCGTGATACCTGCTACCATAGGCTCAATTAGTCATGTTGCCCTATCCATGAGTGATCCTAAGTGGTCTGTCTCTCCACAAGTTTGATAAGATCTGAGGAATGACTACATTAACCTCTGCTTGTTTCTCCTGTGCCTGAATGATTATGTCATTATCTACTTTGATACTTCTTATTTCTTATTTCAAACTTCTCAATGTGTCTCGTAAGTCAGAAGAGTGCCCACCACCATGCTGATCATATGATACATAGGGAGAGTCTTGTGAATTTTAGTATACCATCTTTCTAGTCCTCTTTGATTTTCTTCCTTCAAGTATACCATGTCAACTTAAACCAAAACATAACATAATCAATATA
>APFE030203547.1:0-12267 GCA_000404065.3 Pinus taeda
GTGTATGATGTCACTTTAGAACCCTGGACCTTGTAGATTTTGAATGGAGGACATGGTAGAACCCCCAGGATTTAAGTCACGAGGTGACATGGCACAAAGGGCTTGTTCAGTGGGGACAAATGTCTTCTAGGATGAAATTTTCTGTCTAATATAGATTAAGGGTGAGTCTAATCCATTGCCACATAACCCCAGTGCTTTCGCAGGAGGCAACCCAGAACCTTAAGATAGATCCTTGAGAAGAATCTCCTGAGATTAAATCAACAGGGTGAGGCAGCAGTCATGGAACCCTAATCTTGCTACGGTAACCAGTGGAAATGGAACATATGGAGGAGGGACCACCGGGGATCCATGTAGCTCAGAGGGTTGTTCCTTGGTAGTTTCAATAGGGAGTTATATTGGAACCCTCTGGGATTTTATCCTTGGGGTGACGTGGTCATAGAGAGCTCACACTCGCATCCATTTGATCAAATATTTTATACATATATGTTTAATGGGTTGTCCATGTTGACCATAAGAAGGGAATTAATTCATGACATGGTATGAATGGATTGGAAAATAGGTTAATGTTGCCATGTGATAGTGAGATGTTTGACTTGGATATACATGTGGGTGCCACATGGTAGGTAGATGATGTGGCACTATCTGATAGGATAATATTTGAATGGTCATATCTTTTGATCCGGGAGTTTGGTTAAGGCAAATTTTATATCATTGGAAAGGTCTCGATGAGACAAACACAACATGGTCATCCGTTTTAAGTTTTGAGAAGGTCAAAAAAAATTTAGACCCCATTTCCATAACTAGACTTTGGAGGTTGAGTCAACTTAGTAACTACCTCCTTCTACCCTTACTTGGGGTTAGGGATAGTAGGGGGTATGTTACACCCATTTTCAAGAGTTGAATATGGGGGAATATAATAAGAGGGTTACACACACGTTGTTTTCCCAAACTTATTATTAGAGCCTTAGTAGTGAAACTAGAGTTTTGGCCCATGTGAAATCTATTGGAAATATTGTTGTCATTGATGTTAAAGACATGATGATACTACATATGTTCACGATAAATATTGGAAAATGAAGATTGTTAGAAATATTGTTTTTGGACTTTTGATGCTAAATTTGGATACCCTGTCTTTGAAGGATTTTTTACTCTAATTTTATAGCTCAAACGAGAGGATAAGATATATGGTTAGAAATATTATCCAGAGACCTTCCCAATGGTATATTTCACTCCCTCTAACTCTATAGGATGAGGAGATATAAATATTTCATCAGGATAACCGATCAAAAGTACAAGCAGACCAACCCAACCAATTTTACAAGTTAGCCCCATAGGTGAATTTACAAACACTACAAATAAATGGGATATGAATTAATTTGTATATAATCCAAGAAAGAAGAGATGAGGAATACTTTATGGGGTGAATAAGCCATCTTGGCATTTTCTTGATAACTTTTATTATGGGAATTTTTGGAACTTGAATCTTGGAAGATATAAATAAAAGATAGTCATGTAACTATTGTTAAAATTTGAGACCTTGGCTTGATATAATTTCATAAATATGCTCTAAAGAAGTTAGGCCTCCTGGTGCTCCTAAAATATTCTTCAAATGAGTTAGCTTGGTATTTTCACTATATTTTTTCTTCAAGGATATTTATGAATGTGAAAGTTGGAGGATATAGATAGAATCTCTTCATGTACCTCTAGATAAAATTTCAGACCTCTATTGACTATAATTTCAAATATATGGTCAAAGGAAGTTATGCTTCTTGAATGATCCTATTTTCATTATACCTTCCTTCCTATTATGTCTTAGACTCTGAAATATGATGGAGAAAAAGAAGAGATATCAACGTAATTTTGAAAGAAATTTCATACTTTATTTCACTATAATTTTGGAGATATGATCTGACGAGGTTTGTGTTCCTCAATGCTCCTTAAACATGGCATCAAATAGGTCATGTTGGTTTTTATTATATTGTTTCATACTTTGAAATATGAAGAGACAAATGAAAGATTTCAATGTACCTATGGTAGAAATGTAAGACCTTGTTTCACTGTAATTTTGGAGATATGGTCTGAGAGATTTAGTGTTCTTGAATGCTCTTGAAAAATGATTCAATAGGTTAACTAGGATTTTTTTCTATAACATTCTTAATAATATGTTTTAGGCTATGAAATATAGAGGAGATAGAGAAGAGATCTCTAAGTATCTATGGTAGAAGTTTCAGGACTAGATTTGCATAATTGGATATTCAACATGTTATGCATGTTCGTTATTGGGAGAAGTGGACTTGGTGAAGGAAGAAGTAGTGAGTAGACTTGGTGAAGGCATAAGAAATTAATAAACCTAGTAAAGGAAGAAGAAGCAAGTAAACTTGGTGAAAAATAAGTAACAAATAGACAATGTGAAGAAGCAAAGTAGACTTAGTGAAGTAAGATGATGCCTACAAATATTGGATGAGTTGGATGATAAAGTTATTCATTGTGAAATAACAAAAGAAATGTTGGATGAGTTTCAAAAGACTTATGACAGAGGTGTCACTAAAGAAATGAAAGATAAGAAGAATATACAGATGGATACTACATATGAAATAAGAGCAGAGAAGTCGACCTAGAAGGAAGAAGCTCTAACAAATTCAAAGAAAGAAAAAAAATTCAAAGCTTGTGATTGTTCCAGTAATACATTAGATGCATGAGGAGTGCAATATATCTTAAGAGGATCTGGAAAATTCAAAGATATGATATTATCCAAATGTATTAAGTATGGTAGAATAGGCCATTATGATTCTAAATATCCAGATACAAAATTGGAATATCGTGATGATGAAGAAGATCTCCTAGCCATGAATGTTCAAGTTGTTGATCATCAAAATGAAGAGTCATACTTAGACGAAGAATTTTAAAGTGAGAAGATGAAAAAGAAGTGCAATACATAGGTAAGCTAGTATTCTATAATAATTGTATAAAAATAGTTCATATTTCTTTTACATGTCCACATGTAATTTTTGAAAATAATAGCAATAAAGAAGAGCATGAAGATAAGAGAAAATATTATGTGTGAAAAGGAAATATGTGGCCCATACTAAAGAAAGTAATAGATATGAATCTAATAATTAAAAAAAGTAATTCCTACTGATGACTATGGAGGCTTAATACATTGAGTAATATAAATAATACTTGGACGAAGAAAATTTTGACGAGAAGGTATATTTTGAGGGAGAACTTATTAGTGCCTTAAAAGAAACAAGAAGACTCAAAAGAAAGAATAAATACCTTAAGGATATATTACAGAAATATGAAAGAAAGATTATCATTCTAATGCATTAGGGGATTTTTGAGGTCTAAAATGGGCCTCCTAAGGAAATTATAAAATAATAGTGGAGATAATAAAATAATATTAGATGACATCATCAAATTTCAGAGAGAAAAAAGGAAAGACTATTTTTTCAACTTGTATTTTCAACTTATCTTCCTATGGGTTTACCCAAATTTCGAGCGGAAACAGTCATTGGATGCATAATTTGATTCCTCATCTAAGAAGTACCCATGTTGCATGCTCTAAATGAGCCCTTATACACGAAAACTGAGAAATACATGAAAAAAGTGATTGCAATCAAGTTTTTTTCATGTATTTCTCATTTTTCATGTAGTAGGGTCCATCGAAAGTATGCAACATGGGTACTCTTTGGATGAGGAATTAAATTTGCATTCAATGATTACTCCCACTCAAAATTTGAGTAAAACCTTAGGGAGATAAGTTGAAAATATGAGTTGAAAAAGTAGTTTTATTATTTTATTATTTTTTAATCTTTTTAGATTTGTACTCCAAAAATGGTGAATCATCCCCCATGGTTGACATCATCATCTTGAATCCTGTTGGTTCTTATAAAGTTTATTTTGGTTGTACATTTTTCTTAGGAGGGCCATTTTAGACCTCAAAAATCCCCTAATGAAGCATCGATTAACATCCTAAAGATAGAAATAGAATAGGCTAAGAAAATAAAGGATACACCAATAATCCAATTGAAAGAAAAGGAAAGAAAGTGTGAAAAGCTAGATGCATAGATTGTATCCTTGAGAAAGGATCAATAGAATAAAATGCTCAATTGAGTCTAAAATTAAAATATGTAAAAGGGACTGAATGATTAGCTAACATTTTCAGTTTCCATAGATATCAACTTATTACAACATGTATTGGATATCATGAAATTGTGAAGGGAGAATCAAGCTCAAATTCATAAAAAAAAAAGTAATGCAAAAAGGAGCTTGAAAGCTATGTTAATTTGCTCAAAAGATCTATTAATAAAAACATTAGTAGGAAAGAAGGAGAGGGCCAACAAAGAACTAATCCTTAAATGGAATAAAGAAACACCAAGAAAGTAAGTGAAGACCAACCATGACCTAGGAATGGATTTAGAAGAACAATTTCCCCAATAAGGCCTTTTACTTATAGTATCAAAATCACTTTTATGGCCATTTCTTCTCGTGTAATAATTTTTGTCATAAGGAAATAGATTTAAGAGAATATGTAAGAAATTACTTTATGGAGTAGGAGATCATGTAAGATCTCAAGGAATGGTTGTGTGGGCAACAATCTTAGAAGTTTTAATGAGAATGGTGCAAGAAATTACAATTAATTCCCCCCTATATAGGTTATGTTGAATGTTTCAAGTGCCAAATAATTTGGCACAAATCTCAAGATTATATAATAAATATATTGAGGCATCTAAATCAAAGTAAAGAAGAAGATGTTGTCAGAATGGAAATCAAGGAATAAAGTTATGTATAAGAAAGCAAGAGAAGAAGGAATCTTATGTGCTCTAGCTCTATGTGTTAAAAACAAAGATAGAAAGTGGTATATAGTGAGTGGATTTTCAAAGCATGTGATAAGAGAGAAAAGTAAATTTCTCTCTCTAAAAAGGGCCAAAGGAGGTAGCATCACCCTTGGGAATAATGATTAACTGGAAAAGGCACAATAAGTCTTTATGATGGAAGGAAAAAAACTTAGAATATTTGATTGGTTGAATTTCTAAAGTAAAATCTACTGAGTTTAATTCAAATGGTTGATCAAGGGTGTGACTTCACATTTCATTATAAAGGATGTGAAATAAGAAGAGTAGGTTCATGAAGATTGGTAGCAAATGTAATCGAGTTTCCAAACAATATATATGTCCCCAATGAAACTGAAAGAAAGAAAAAGTAATATCCCTAACAAATCATCATTAAAATAAAAATATAAGATAAGTGAGAGACTACAACACCTCAAACCACATGAAGAACATCAAAACTTTTGAGAGTGAGCTACAAGAGAAGGATTATGAAGTGGAAATTTTGTAGGATATGAATTAGCAGTTGAAAGTGAAGTGAATGGTGAAATTCAAATGGAAAGAAAAGAAAAATAGGGAGAGTTTGAAATAAGGATAAGCATAAATTCAAGGGAAGAAGCCCTTTGAGAAGCGGATATTGTTTATGATGTGGAACAGTTTCCAGATTTAAACTCTTGACAATGTTCTCAAAGATAAGATTGGCTTGAGAATTGCTATTGAATAGCGTATCAATCTTGTGGTGTTTCTATATTACCCTTATGTGAAATAGTTATATTATGCTCTTCTCATTCAGAGTTTCATGTTGTGAGCTTGAAGAACTAGTCTTGGCAATGGATTCCTTTCCTTGTAACCCCATGGCTGTGGTTTTTGTTTCATCACCCAATTCGGATCGCAAATCCTCTTCTTGAGTGAGTTCAACTGTCTTTTCTTTTCCTTTGTTGGTGAACCTCTTCGATCGTAATTAAGGATGACGCTGCCAGCAATGCGCTACATCATGGCCCTCTTTGGAACAATTCTTGCACACGGGTTTCTCCCCTTCTTTCTTAACAGAAGCATTTTTCTTCTACTTTCCTTTTAATTTCTTCTATTTTTCACCACTCTAGAATGGCTTCTTCTTACCTTCTTCTTGTACATTTTTCCCTCTTGATTCGAGGTGTGTATCTTGAACACAAACCTCATCAAGATTCGTGGGATTAAACATAAGAATGGTATGTCAAAGATAGCTATGCAAACCTCCTATATATTTTAGCAAAGTGTCTTGTGACTACAAGTATACTCGTAGCATAAGAGCTCTTCTCCTAAAATCTTGAGTATACTCTTGCACATTTTGACCTCTTAACTGTATGAAAATTTTCCAATTCTTGATAGCTTTTTTCATATGGGCTAAAGGGTAGAATTGTCTTTTTATAGTGGCAATGAAATTAGACCAAGTAATAGATATCTTACCATGTTTTTTGATATCATCTTGAGTCCTTGCTTTTCACCGAATGAGTGTTGCACCCTCGATTCTCAATGAAGCCAACTAACTTTTGATATCATCCTCTTGAAGGTTTTGAATTATACAATATACCTCCAACTGACGAATCTAGTTATCCATCTTCTCTGCATTCAATTCACCATTTTACATAGGCAACTCAAATTTAACATCAAGCTTTAGAAAAGGTGATTTATAGTTCCTTTTGAAGAATGATAATGAGTATGAGTAAAGGTTGTATTAGTAAAAAAGGGTGAAGATGCTTATGAAGTAGATGAAGAAGATGGTGGAGAGGGTGGAGGCATGTCTCCATTCCCATTACCTCCTTTTCTGTTACCTCCTCTTGAAGAACCTTCTCCTTTGGGAGGTTTGGAACTTTCTCCTTGAAATTTGATATTCCTCTCTTCATAGAGGACGTTCACCGTCTCTGTCATATCAAAGAAAGCCTTTCTGAGGGTCTTCTCATCTTCTGTCATGGTAGGTTCTCCTTCACGAGACATGATCTCTAAAGACTCAACTAAAACTTTTGCAACTTGAGGATGTACTAGTGTAGAAGACTTTAGAAACCTTTCTCTTCTTCCACTTGAACCAACTTCAGGGCTTCCAATCAAATTTCCCTCTCCTCTTTTGAGTTTTAACTTTGTTAGCATGACACAAAACTAGGAAACAATTAAATCCTTCTTTCACAAAGAAAATCTAGAAAGAAAAAACCAGTGCTCTGATACTAACTTGATATGTAATGGAGTAGATTAGTAATTTTGTGCTAATTCCCCATTCAGAATAAAACCCAATATTCTTATCATTTTCTTATCAAGTGCTTAAGGATTCAATATTTTTTCTTAATTAATTGATTCCCATGAGATTTTCTTATGTAAATGTTAGAAACAATTTAACATAGAACATATCTTGAACAACAACAAAATATCAACAAAGAACATCGAAATGAAACACACAACACAAAGATTTGATGAGGAGTTCACCCTCCTGGGCTATGTCTCCTTGGTCCAACTTCTAATGCTTGGGCCTCTCTATTATGCTCAAATTACAAAAAAATGTGTTTAAAATGCTCAAATGCCTCTAAAACCTATCTCAATGAGTTCACAATACTCAAAAATGGCTATCTAGCCTCTTTTTGCATCCGATTTGGATAAGAATTGAAGAAGTTATGACTTCTCCTAGTTCTTCCACTATTTGTTCCACAAATTGATCCAAAACCGACATAATCTCACAAATTCCTTCCAAAATCCACTAACTGAGTGAGAATTTTGCTGTGCCATGGGCCATAACCTATTGGTCGTATCGAGAATCGCAATTGGTGAAATTTGGTGAGCTGAAATTCTTACTAACACGGCGATGATGCTGCAATTGTGATATCACAGACCCAACGTTATATTAAAATGTTTCTCATAACATCTCACGTTCGGGACTTCTCGCTTTATCACAATCGGCGATTACTATCAAACCTATATCGCAACATAACCATTTCTTGTGATTGCGATATGCAATAAATCACATCGTAACTGGGATTTGCTAGGGGGGGCGATTCTTATCCACCTGTGATATGTGCTTGTGATTACATCACATCGCAACTTGTCTATGTCGGTCTCGATTCTTAACACCTTTATGCCCCCGGCTTATGATTTGCAATATGCAAGGGCTAATGGCGGATTTCCACTTGGCACCTCCTAATTTGCTGAAGGGATTTTCCATGTCATCCAATCCTGCCATGTAGACAAGTCAAACTTGAACTTTGACTTGCTCTAACTTCAGCATACAAGCTCAAATTTGAGTGTCATTCACACCGTTGGATTTATAATGACAAACTATTTGATCTGAAGCTAAACTTATCAAGATTCTGACACTTTGATTTTTGAGCATAATTTTGAGCATTTGATCAGGAAGTTATTGGGAAACTGAAACATTGTTATGAAAAATCAAAGCGTAAGAATGAATCTTAGCATGAATGGAAAGGAAAAGAAAAAGGTAGAGGCAAATGGAAGCCTAAGAGGACAAGCCCTCAAGATGTAGATGGAAAAGAAAATGTGGCTCCGCAAAAGAGATTTAATGCAGCTAGATAGGGACATGTACCACAATAGCAGTAGCAACAACATAGAGGTGAGGGCACCCATCGGTTGGAGTGTTGGACATGTGGTGAGGAACACCTCAGGAGGGATTGTCCATAGCATTAGGGTTGAAGGCCTAAGATATATAGTGCAAAGGAGGCACAAACTGTTGGTGATGTTGGTCACAGTATTCCACATATCTATGCAATAGTGGACAATGGGAAAGCAGAACACTGAGCATCTATCATTGAGATGGAAAATAAGATTGATGATCAAGTTATTTCTATTTTGATTGACCCTAGGTCTAATTATATCTATGTTAGTCCTAACTTGGTGGATAAGTGTGGTTTGAATAAGGAGTTGCATGCAGAGTCTTCATTAGTGCAGTTGGCTACAAGTACAAAGAAGTGAGTGAATTATTGGGTAAGAGCTTGTGCATTTGATTTAAATGGTATGCCTACAGTAACACATTTAAATGTATTACCGTTGGGTTCATATAGTAGGTTATTGGGCATGGATTGGTTGTATCTACATAGAACCAAGGTAGACTGCTATGACAAAGCTATTGAGTGTGTTGATGGAAATGGAGAGCTAAAAGTCTTGCAAGGTAAGAAGAAAGCCACATCAGTTAGGATGGTTACAGTTATGCAAGCAAAGTGTAGTCGCAGGAAGGGGTGCAAGCTATTTTTAGTATACATTTCTAGTGATAAGGGTAAGTAGGTTGAGGATGTAGATGTGTTGAACAAATACCCAATATTGTAGCAATTTCAGGATGTATTTCCTAAGGACATTATAGAGTTGCCACCTCACATGGAGGTAGAGTTTTTTATTCAGTTAGTGTCAGTTGAAGCTCCATCATTGAAAGCACCTTACAAGATGAGCACACTTGAGTTAGTTGAGTTAAAATTGTAGCTAAAGGAAATTTTGGACAAGGGATACATTAGGCCAAGTGTATCACCTTGTAGCGCACTAGTCTTGTTTGTGAGGAAGAAAGATGGTACCCTCATATTATGCATTGATTATAGGCAGTTAAACAAAGTGGCTATCAAGAACAGGTACCCTTTGCCAAGGGTTGATGACTTGTTTGATTAGGTGAAGGGAGAAACATTGTTCTCAAGGATTGACTTGAGATCCAGATACCATCATATATGCATCAAAAAGGACAACATTTACAAGACTGCATTCAAGACCAGGTATGGGCATTTTGAGTTTGTGTTTGTTTCATTTGGATGAAATAATGCTCCAACTACATTCATGTGTTTGATGAATAGTGTCTTGTATCCATATTTGGATAATTTTTTTATTGTGTTCATTGATGATATACTGATATATTCTAAAAATGAGGAAGAGCACGCCGAGCATTTAGCAGCAGTATTAAGATTGTTGAGGGAGTATAGGTTGTATACTAAGCTCAGTAAGTGTAGTTTCTTTCAGACTGTGGTGCACTAGTTGGGACATGTTGTCTCCAAGGAAGGCATTGTAGTAGATCTAGAGAAGATAAGGGTCATCATGGAGTGGGTAGCTCCTAAGAGTGTGGATGAGGTGAGATCTTTCATGGGTCTGGTAGTCTATTATAGGAGGTTCATCAGGAACTTCTCACAGATTGCTTATCTCATTACATCATTGCAAAGGAAAGGTATTAAGTTTGAATGGACAGAGGAGTGCGAAGCTAGCTTTAAGTAGCATAAGCAGTTGTTGACGCATGCACTAGTACTATAGATTGTAGATCTGGAAAAAGATTTTGTGGTATGCATAGATGCTTGGAAGAGAGGGCTTGGTGCATTCCTTATGTAGAATGGAAAGGTGGTATGCTATGAGTCACGAAAACTAAACGAGAACAAGAATAAATACCTGACACATTATCTTGAGTTAGCAGCGATTATACATGCACTAAAGATATGGAGGCACTATCTTCTTGGAGGGAAATTTGTGCTTATGAATGATCACATTGGGTTGAGATATTTGTTTGACTAGTCGACTCTGAATTCCAGGTAGGCTAGCTCAGCGAGTTTGACTTTGAGATCAAGTGCATCAAGGGTAAAGAGAATAGCGTGGCAGATACTCTCAGTAAATGGATACAAGTACATCACTTGGCAGTTATGACCTCCTATGGGATTAACTTACATGATAGGATCTTGTAGGCAAGGAAACAAGATTTCAGGTATATGGAGATTGTGCATAGGTTGCAGTAGGACAGAGGTCATGGTACAAGCATAGGTACAGGTATAGGTATAGGTACATGTAGTGGTATAGGTATAGGTACAAGTGCAGGTGCACAGGGCATGGAATATCGTCTTATAGCAGACGGATTGGTGAGGTTGAGAGATAGGATATATGTAACAAATAACAGTGAACTCAAGAAGGTGATCTTGAGGTAGTTTCATGCGAAACCATACTCAAGTCACCTAAGTTATC
Organism: Pinus taeda; assembly: GCA_000404065.3. NCBI lineage: Eukaryota > Viridiplantae > Streptophyta > Pinopsida > Pinales > Pinaceae > Pinus > Pinus taeda. Next base: position 10,782 of record APFE030203547.1, read on the forward strand.
ATAAAACATTAGTAGTGGTGAAGAGATATTACTGTTGGCTGAATTTGAAGAGGGATGTAGCAGAGTTTGTGGCTAGATGCTTTAATTGTCAACAAATGAAGGCAAAGTGTAAACATCCAGGTGAAATTCTACAACCGATTGCGATTCCAGAATGGAAATGGGAGGTTATTTACATGGACCTCGTCATAGGGTTGCCGAAGACAGTGAAGCAGGACTATTCCATAATGGTCATTGTGGACAGGTTGAGAAAGGTTCCACACTTCATTTTGGTGAAGTCTACATTCTTAGCTAGTGATGTGGCATAGGTTTTAATAAAAGATGTGGTTAGACTACATGGTGTTTTGAAGAACATTATGTCAGATAGGGATGTGAAGTTCACTTCCAAGTTTTGCAAGGAGTTATTTGCAGGTTTGGGCATATAGTTGGCCTTCAACACAACTTATCATTCACAGACAGATGGACAGATAGAGAGGGTCAACAGGATATTAGAGGATATGTTAAGGATGTATGTGATGCATCAACAAAGGAAGTGGGAAGAGTATCTCCCTTTGGTCAACTTTTCATACAAAAACAGTTATTAGGAGTCATTGAGGATGAGTCCTTTTTGTTGGGTTGTGTTATATTCTTTCCACATAGTTAACAGGGGGTTTGAGGGGTACCTATAACCCCACTTTATGGGGTCCGGGGCAGCGCCCCAGAAAATTTTGGTTTTGGACCCTATGGTAGGTTGGCGGACCACCTATGTTTTGTGCATGATTTCGCACATGTTTTTTGGACGCGATGGTTTTTTTTGGTCATGGTATTGTTACCGATGGTTTTCAGTCCATGGTATTGTGATGCTTCAACATGTATAAATGTATTGTAACAGTTGAAAGGAACATAAATGAAAAATCAGTTGTGTCTCAGTTTTGGGATCCATTGGAAATCTCTATGTATATGTGTTTTTATGTGTTTATGCTCCGCATTGTTATTTTTCTGTGATTTAGAATTCCGTATGCAAGTAATTTCTGTACGGGTTTAGAACCTACATTTGGTATCAGAGCTGTTTTGGCTTCAAGGGGACGCCTTTGTTGCTGAGGGGTTTCGCTCGGGCCTGTGGTAGACCCTGTTCAGTGGGAGATCTGCGAGATAGATTCTGGTGGTGAAAGAAGATGGCGAGTAGTGGAAAGATAGAGATTGATAAGTTCAATGGTCAGAGTTTTGAGTTGTGGAAACTCAAGATGGAGGATCTGTTGGTGGATAAAGATCAGTGGATCGCCGTAGATCCGGGTAGAAAACCAACGGGAGTGACCGATGAAGAATGGAAGAAGTTGGATCGGAAGGCAAAGAGCACAATACGTTTGTGTGTCTCAGATTCAGTATTGCTGAATGTATCAGGGGAAGCTACAACGAAGGCTTTGTGGGACAAGTTAGGGACTTTGTACCAATCTAAGTCTCTGGTGAATAAACTATTCCTACTGAAAAAAATGTATAACCTGAGGATGAA
>APFE030203549.1:0-11426 GCA_000404065.3 Pinus taeda
GATGGAAGATTAAAATCTTGTATCAAAAGATCTATTACCTCCATTTGGGGGAAAATCAAAGAAGCTGATGGATATGGACGATGAAGAATGGAACCTTCTTGATAGAAAGGCACTCGGAACAATACGGCTCTGCCTTGCAGCGTCGGTCGCCTTCAACATTTTGAAGGAAACAACGACAGAGGTTTTGATTAAGGCGTTGGAGAAACTATATGAAAAACCCTCGGCCTCAAACAAGGTATTTCTTATGAAACGTTATTTAATATGAAGATGTCGGAAGGTGGATCTGTTGCAGATCATTTAAATGATTTTAATACTGTTACAAGTCAGTTATGTTCTGTAGGGGTAAACTTTGATGATGAAGTTAGAGCTCTGTTATTCTTGTTCTCATTACCAGAAAGTTGGAATGGTTTGGTAATGGCCATTAGTAACTCCGTTTCTGGATCTAGTACTTTAAAGTTTGATGATGTTGTCGGTGCTATCCTTAGCGAGGAAATGCGACGAAAAAGCTCCGGTGAGACATCAGGAAATGCTTTGAGTGCAGAGTCTAGAGGAAGAAAATGGAAAGAGGAAAGAGCTCAGGATATCGCAGTAAATCAAGGAAAGGCAGATCCAAGTCTCTAGATCGGGGATAGTGTGCTGGAAATGCGGAAAAAAAGGACACCTAAAGAAAGACTGTAGATCTCGGAAGGGAAAAGAAGGAGATTCACAGCAAGAAAACAATCATGAAGCAAATGTGACAGGTGAGGTGTTACAAGATGCTTTGATACTTTCTTTCGAAAATATTACTGATTCCTGGGTGGTAGATTCAGGGGCCTCATTCCATGCCACACCTGATAAGAAATACTTTCATGACTATGTTCAAGGAGATTTTGGACAAGTTCGTTTGGGTGATGATAAACCATGTAAAATTGTTGGAATGGTAAGGTTCTTGTAAAACAGCAGAATGGAAACCAATGGCTACTAAAGGAGGTAAGGCATGTTCCTGATCTAAAGAAAAACTGATTTCAACAGGGCAGTTAGGCGGTTAAGGTTGTGTGACAACTTTCACAGATAAAGCTTGGAAGGTCACCAAAGGAGCCCTGGTAATAGCAAAAGGCGAAAGGGTTGGTACATTGTATTTATGCAATGGTATGTCTAACTCTGTTAATGCTTTAACTTCCAAAGGAGCAGATGCAGCATTATGGCATCATAGGCTTGGACACATGAGTGAAAAAGGGATGAATATTCTTCACTCAAGGAATTTGTTGCCGGGTTTGAAGAATGTTGATTTGGACTTCTGTGAGAATTGCATTTATGGAAAACAAAAGAGAGTCAGATTTCTCAGAGTTGGGAAAGAAAAGAAGAATGAAAAATTAGAGATTGTGCATACAGATGTACGGGGACCTGCTCAGGTATCATCTCTTGGTGGCTCTCGTTATTATGTTACTTTTATTGATGATGCAACTAGTAAAACTTGGATTTATTGTATTAAGAATAAATTTGTTGTATTTGATACTTTCAAGAAATGGAAAGCTTTGGTTGAGATTGAGACAGGAAAGAAATTGAAGTGTCTTAGATCAGACAATGGAGGTGAATATTGTAGCAAAGAGTTTGTAGGTACTATTCAGAGCATGGAATTTGCAGAGGGAAGACAGTTCCAAGAACACCACAAGAAAATGGTGTGTCAGAAAGGATGAATAGGACAATCATGGAGCGTGCAAGGTGCATGAGATTGCATGCAGGATTGCCTTTACAGTTTTGGGTAGATGTTGTAGATACTGTTGTTTATCTAATAAACAGAGGCCCCTCAAGTTCCTTGGATGGTGGTGTTCTAGAAGAAGCATGGACAGGTAAAAAGGTAAACTACTCTTTTTTAAAGCCTTTTGGTCCTGAGGCTTTTGTCTATATTGATAAAGAAAATAGAACAAATCTTGAGGGAAAGTCAAAGAAATGTACCTTTATTAGATATGGTGTTAATGATTTTGGTTATCGCTTATATGATTATGAAAATCACAAAATCATTAGGAGTAGAGATGTAATATTCAATGAAAAGGTCTTGTATAAGAATCAGTTGCGAGAAAAGAAACAGGAAAAAGAAAACAAGGAATACACAGTTCTTGATGAAATCACTGAAAAATTAAAGGTGCCTAAAAATAATAATAAGAAACAACTACAACAGCAACAACCACCACAACAGCAACAGGCACCCCAAACACCTGAAAGCGGTGTTAGAAGATCTACCAGGATAAGTAGACCCCCTGAGTGATACTCTCCTTCATTATATTATTTATTGTTGACTGATTCCGGTGAACCCGAATGTTATGAAGAAGCAATGTACGTTGAAAGCAGGAAGAAGTGGGAGGTAGCCATGGAAGAAGAGATGTACTCCTTAATGCATAACCAGACTTGGGACTTAGTCAGGTTGCCTACAGGTAAAACTACATTGTAAAATAAATGGGTTTACAGGCTGAAGGAAGAAGATTGAGGAAAATAGAGGTATAAAGCTAGACTTGTAGTGAAAGGGTTTGCACAAAAGAAAGGTATTGATTTTGATGAAATATTTTCTCCTGTTGTTAAAATGACTTCAATCAAAACTATTTTAATTCTAGTGGCAGTTGAAGATTTGCATCTTGAGCAGTTAGATGTAAAGACAACCTTTCTCCATGGGGATTTGGAGGAAGAGATATATATGCAGCGGCCACAAGGATATGAAGTGAAAGGGAAGGAGAAACTTGTGTTCAGTTAAGAGACTGTATAGGCTTAAAACAGGCCCAAGGTAGTGGATCTAAAATTTGACAAGTTTATTCTGAACAAGGTTATACAGATATCACTCGATCATTGTGTTTATCTGAAAAGCAAAATGATGGTAGCTATATTATATTGTTATTGTATGTAGATGACATGCTTGTTGCAGGATCTAACATGCAGGAAATAAATGTGCTCAAAAGAAAATTAGCAAATTCATTTGCAATGAATGATTTAGGAGCTGCAAAACAAATCCTTGGTATGAGAATAACTAGAGATAGGAAAAATCGTAAATTAACATTGTGTCAGAATGAGTACATACAAAAGGTGTTGAAAAGATTTAACATGCACAATGCAAAACCAGTTAGTACACCTTTTGTTAGCCATTTCAAACTTAGCAAGGAAATGTACCCAAAGACCCAAGAAGACATGGATTATATGTCTAAAGTTCCATATCCATCAACATTTGGAAGCTTAATGTATGCAATGGTCTGCACAAGGCCTGATATTGCACACGCAGTGGGAGTTGTAAGCAGGTACATGAACAATCCAGGAAAGGAACATTGGATGGCAGTGAAATGGTTTCTCAGATATTTGAAAGGTACCACAAATCAAGCATTATGCTTTGGTGGTTTAAACATTTCCCTACAGGGATATGTTGATGCAGATATGGCAGGTGAAAAAGGTAATAGGAGGAGCACTACAGGATATGTATTTACTGTTGGAGGAATAACTATCAGTTGGGTTTCAAAAATCCAAAGTGTTGTTGCACTTTCAACAGCAGAAGTAGAGTATGGTGCTGCTACAGAGGCTACTAAAGAAATGATCTTCTTACAAAGGTTTATGGGTGAATTGGGTAAGGAGCATGATAAGGACACGTTATACAGTGATAGCCAAAGTGCCATTCATCTTGCAAAGAACTCAGCATTTCATTCCAGGACTAAACACATACATCTCAAGTACCATTTCATACGACCAGTGTTGGAAGATGGACAGTTGAAGCTGGAAAAGATAAACACTAGCCAGAATTCGACACATATGCTAACAAAAGTTGTAACCAAGGAGAAACTGAGAACATGCTCAGTTTCAATTGGTCTTCAAGGATGAAGATGAAGATGAGAAACAACCAGGTCCAAAAGAGGAGTCATTGTCCAGCAAATGAAGCAGCGATGGAGTTGCTACAATAATTCTCCAAGTGGGAGATTATTGTGTGTGGAGCATGATTGTTCAGAGGTCTTTGTTTCTGCCGGATGTATCCTGTTGTGCCTACAAACAACCCCCCATTCATATCATTATTATCCCAAAACTATAATGTGAAATGGGTCCCTTTTTAATTTTAATTGGTATCAACTTAGTCTTATTCAAAAAGGTCCGAAATAATAAAATAAAACATTACCAAACCTTTTTGATAAACCAATCAAAGGCCTTATATATAAATGATTAATCTCTTATCATTGCGATAAAGCGATCGCAAGATCGCATATCCCAATGACAAAGGAAACACAACTTAAGGACCCATTGGTTTTCTCCGATGCGAAATAGGCTATCGGATATCGGCGATAATAAGCTGGCGCAATAAAGCTCCCTTTCGCTCTGATGTGATGCGATATCGCTATCGGCAATCGTCGATCAGCCATGCATGCTTTTAAAAGTACCCCAGTCAATACTCCCAACACGATGCGATATCGCTATTAGCAATCGGGGATTCCAAATGGAACCAATGTAACGATTTACGATTTCCCCGACGCCCAATTGCGATAAAGCCAAAAGCATGAATTTCAAAGAAAATCTTAAAGCGGGTTTATTACAATTAATTCGTATTGAAAGCCTTATCTTCTGAATAGCCATTCATCCATGCTCAACTGCCAAAACATCCAAGGCACGCTTCAAATAAATCATTCGGCCAGTAATCGAAATGACGGGCATTTATAGGATTGACAGGTCTTAATGGCCATTTAATGAAACAGTAAGCCTAAGATCTTTTACAGATTGTATCTGAGGCCACCTTAAGTTAATCATTCACCATGCATTTATCGATATACATCTCACTCATGTTCGATTTTCACTATCAATTTTCTCTATTACTTTTATCATTCCTGTGCACAATTCTTCCGAAGTAACAGCTTCAAGCAGAATGGAGAAGAAGTCCAAGAAAACTACAATGGCTTCCGCTTCGCCAGCCACAGGGAAACTCATCGTTGATCCATGTACTAAAAATAAAGGATTAATATCAGATACTACATGCATAGGACTCGCCAAAACTACTTGGAAAGGTACATATAATTTGATTGAAGCCGAAGGGCCAATGGTCACAGTAGTACAAGCCTCAGTAGACAGCACTCGCAAATCTGAGGCTAATCTAAAGGATTTAGCCAACTCTTTTCTTCATCGAATAGCAGCTCGGGAACAAATCCTCCCATATACAGATGTGGTGAGATGGGCAATTCAGGAAATCCCAATCATAGACCGAACCTTCCATACCAGAGATGGGAGAATTTTTGGTTCCTTTCAAGCTGAGGATTTGAGGCAAATGTATCATTTACCTGTGCCAGAGAAGAAATATAACACAACATTTTTGGAGAAATTCTGAGCTGAGAATGAGACTGAATCCGAACCCATTCGGAATTGGAGACAAAACCCAACAAAACACAAGCATGAATCTTCGGGTAAGTACTCGGTCGATTCTCTATGCTCTCCTTATTTCTATGCTGGGACAATGATGTGTAAGTTGTGGGGATTACATGATTCTGCCAATTTTACTATAGAAGTGGTTCCCTTGATGGAAGCGGCATGTAGTGGTGAAATAATGGATTCGGCAACTATACTGTCCGATAAGTTAGCAACAGCTGTTCTTGATTTTAGAACCAAGTCCCGCGTCACTGAAAGGCTCATTCCCCCATTTTACTACAGTGCCTATATATTAGATGTCCTATGTTTTAATTCTGAATTTCCTGTGCTCAGATGGAGGTGGACGTCGCAAGACCCCACACCCGTTCGCATATACCATCAAAAGTTGTGCAAAACCAACTACAAGCACCATTTATATCAAATCTGCAATGGCTTCATGTTGCCCATTCATCATTCTATTTTCAATAAGCATGCCCCTAAGATTTCCTGCCAAGCAGGGACTGGTTTAACATCCATAGGAAGTTGGTTCGAGGAGGAAAAGTTCACTTATATCAGAATTTTTGGCAGTCAAGCCAAACCCCACGTTCTTCCTCTATACATACCTGATAAACTGCTGGCGAGGGAGATAGCCTATCAGATCATCTCCGATGGGGTTACACAAACTCTAAAGAAAGCTAAGAAGTAGGTCTAGCCCTCTTTTCCCTTGAGATGTGGTATCTACACTCTACATGATTTCAAACATGAAGAGAAAGAAGCTGAGAAAATAAACTCATAATTCTGGCAACTCTTCGTAATAGGCGATTTGATCCACGTAAAGTCGCCTATAATGCACTCGAAGAGGCCAAATTGACCAAGTTCGAGCATAAAGAAGATAAGTTCAAGGACTTGTTCTCATTGGCCGAGTCAATGTATCAAGTTAAATCTCTCACTATAATTGAATACAAAGACGAAGGATTAGTTGAATTCAATAGACTTAGAGAGCAGAGGTTGCAAACTCTGCCTCTAAATCTGTTAGCGATGACTCCAACGACAGAATCAAGCGAGCCTGAGCAGCGACTTGTTAAAGAACCTCATATTAAATTAAAGGAACATGAAGAAGTGCATGAGAAAAGAAAAGAAGAGACCCAGGCGAAAGAACAAGAACAGAGCAGTTTAAATGTAAAAGAAAATACTCAGATTGATCCGAAATTGCTCAAGGAATGACAGCAATTTAATTCAATTATCGGCAATCTTGAATTCTCTAAAGATGACGAGACATCAAAAGAGGTCAATACACAGGAGGCGACTTCAAAGCAGGTTTCAGGTGAAACCAACGACCCACCCAAGTCAAAATAAGTGGAAATAATCCCAAAGGATCCTTCTGACTAGGTCATTTTGCAGATTGAAGAGATTCCTCCCTTAGATGTCTTCTATAGCCCAAGACATAAAGCTGTAGTGAAATGATAGAGGAAGAGGAGAAGGACTGATCAACCTTCTTTATTCCCAGAACAAACAGTGAGGGGCAATGTGCTTTGGAAAGAGGAATTTGACCCCTCTGATGATTTGACAAAACTATCACAATATGCTGGAGCCTATTCGGCGGCGATAATAGACAAAGAATCAGAGGTGAGCAGTTTATTGAAGACAAAAGACCGGGACATCTTTTCTCTTCGAATGCAACTATCGGAAACACATCAAAAGGCAGAGCACGTAGAACAACAATTGATAGTACAACAACAAATAGACAATCAATTGACTAAACAATCGCAGGAAGAAAAATAGAGGATTGACGACAGTGTAGTCCAAAAGAAAAAAGAGCTATCTGAGGCATTGGCACAGCTAAAAGCATCAAATGAACAAATGATGAAGTCCAAAGATGAGTAGATTTCTCAATTATCAGCTCAACTTGAGCAAACAAAGAAGCTCCCATAGATAAATGAATTCAAAGCAGAGGCATTTCAAATAAACAAGGGATTGATAAATCAGATGAAGCTTTTACGTTAGCAAATCACCCAGGCGGAACCATTGTGCGATTTAACGGCATCCATAAGTGAGAAAGTAGAAAAGGCTAGAACAAACTTGGATCAAGCCGAAGAAACATTCACCAATTTCCTTGAATGGCAAGATACCGATCAAGGACAGGTGACTAATATACCAAGGATTCTAGAATCACATAAAGAAATATTATTTATAGAATGGCAGTCTCAGTTAATGAAGTCATAAAGAGCAATTTCAAGATGCAAGACAACCGCTAGTAATTTGGTTGAATTGGTTAATAATACTCTTTACTTGTCTAACATGATTTCTCAATGTACTCCAAGCAAATTAACATCAATGAAAATATTGGAGTAGTCATGTTACCAGGAGCTAGAGAAAAATGGAAGGTTAATCACAGGAATTAACAGTTTGACATGGGATGCCTATTGGTTCTTTTTAGTCAAACCGCATAGCCAGAGTGCTGCCCTCAAATGCCTTACAGATGCGATCGGGTATATCATCCCCAATATTCAGGATGCTACCTGTGCCGCCCAACTCAGTTCTCACCTCAACAAACCACCCGAAGTGGAGCCAATGATTGTGATAAGTCAGCTCAGGTTTAAAGGAAAACATCCTGAATGATGATTCATGTCGCCGACAGCCAGATCGCTGCCAAGGAGACAGTTATCATCAATTGATACCAATTAAGTAGGATTTTAGTTTCATAGATATTTAGTTTAGTGTAGTATTTATAGACCCTTTCATGCATTTAGAAAGGGTCGTAAAGTTTTGTATATGACTTAAACCCTGAAGTTTCACTATTGTACTTCAGGGATATTCTTTTATAAAACTGGACCAATCATTCTGATTTTGATAAGGAATCTTTTATACAAATGTGCACTACTGTCTTTGTTTGAAAGTATATATGCATTGAAGGAATAATTTCAAATAGGGATTGATATTGGGATTGATTAGCAGCCCATATGGTACTATTATCTATGTCTCGACTCATTCTTTTTATATGAATTGTCATTTGATCGCTCTTGCTATTATCACATATATATATGTTTTTTAACAGCATTCTTTATTCATTCCACTATTGGCTATTTATAGTATGCTTTTCTTCCAATCATGTATGTATCGATGATATAAATGATAAGTGCAGCAATCTTGTGTTAATCACATTTATTTAACTATTTAAATGAAGTAATCTTTGAATGAATAAATATCTATGTTTATTTGATAGAGTTATCTATATGCCTGTCAATAGACAAACATCATCAAATGCTGCATTTCCAAAGAATAATTGTTCCCAGGATTAGTATTAGTTCTTTTATTTTGTTGATAGATTATGTTATTCGCCTATCATTAGATCAGACAACCTATCACTCATCCACCCCTTTTATTCATTATTGGGAAATTGGTGCCATTATATCCAGTCGGAGCCACCATCCCAAATGGAAAAGGAGCTGTATTAAGGTCCAGACTGGGTGGTTATCCCCCAATGTTGATACAAAGATTTTCGGGGCATCAATATTTCTGGCTCTAGAAGGAGGGCCATCCGCTATGAATGGCGAGTAAGCTAAAACCTACTGACCATTCACATAGTAAATCACCCTCCACCTCTCCTCGGACCGCTCGTTTGCACTCTGAATCATCAGTATCCAGATGAGAAGAGGAAGGATCAACTACTACTGCTCAACCTCATCATACTTCAGAACATTTAAGTCCGGAGTCCCCTGAAGTTCAATCTATCATCCAAAAACTTCAAGCCTTCTCGATTTCACCTCCTAGATCTGAAGTATCACAAGGCAGTCAGACTTCGCAATTCCACTTACCTCCTCACCTTACCAGACTTCAAAGTGAAAAACTCGGTATTGGACCACCTGAGTTTCATTTGCCCGAAAGGAAAAGGATTAAAAAGAGCATTGAAGGTTCTGGTAGTGAAACCTTTTCTCCATCATCTTCCATTTCATCATCACCTATGCGAATTCAAACACCCACTTCACCATTACATATTGTTGTTCGTCAAGGGACTTCACCTCCAACATCACAACCCTTTCAGTCTTCATTACCACCTCCTCCCCAATCACTTGGAACACCACAGGCAATCACTGGTACTCCCAAAATGGCTCAAAGACCATGGAGAAGTCCTGGTGCAGTCACCATGCCTGCGCCTTTACATCCATTACCCGATTATCCTGAGAAATGGTTACCAAAGTACAATCCAGATGCTGGAACGTCAGCCGAGGAACACATAAATAATTTTATGCTGTCAGTCAATGTGAAGGGAGTAACAGAAGAAGATGTTGTAGTTAGATTGTTACCTTATACATTACAAGGATCACCAGTGTCTTGGTATTTTTCCTTGCCCGCTGGGTCCATCACTAGTTGGAATATCTTTCAGGAACAGTTTCTTACCAAATACAGCGATGATAGATCCTTGGCTACACTCATCTAAGGATTGAGTCAAGAGAACCAATTAAGGAGTTTAACTCCCGATTTAACAAACTCTTGAACAAAATCCCTACCGATGATAAGCCAAGCGAACAAGTTAGAAGCAAATTGTATATTACAGCCTTACCCTCAAACATAGCCATTTTTGTAGATAGGGCTAAACAACCTACATTGGCTGAAAACATGAAAGAATCCCTCACTGTCGAAAAAAGTGTAATCGGTTTGGAAAAGTAAACTTCTCTAGAGGAACGAAAATCCAAAAAAGTGTCTTTCAAGGATGATTCAAAGAAAAAGATCACCAAGGATCCATACGACATGGAGGGCCTTCAAAAAGTCCTAAAAACTATGTCAAATGAAATGGTTGAGATTAAGAAGCAAGTAGCAGAGTCCTCAACAAAGAAACCTTATAGGAATTTCAAAAAACCTGAGTCCAAGCCTCCAAATGTTATATCCTATGCAGATTCAGATCCTGAGGAAGAAGAAGAGTAAGAAACAATTACACCAACCGATTAATTATAAGAAGAGGAAGTCGTTGAATGCCATGGAGTGTGGGATTTTATACTGCCTGATTCCGATACTGAAGCTGAGCAAGAAGCCTTTCCCGTGACTACCAGGAGTAAAGCTACTCTAGAACCTGTTCAGGCCAATCCAAAGAAAAGGAGTGTTGGTACCAATACTACAAAGGAAAAGGTACCCACAAGGAAGCCAGCCGCAACAATATCTCAAAATCAACCATCATCCTCCAATATACCTTCATTATCTAAGACGTTGGTAGTATCTGATTCAATGGACTATAATATTGTTGATGATATGAATAAAACTAAGGCAAACATCACCATGTTTGAACTCAGTAAATTAAAACATAAAAAAAAATTACTTCTCAAAGAACTCAATGCAATTCCTTCTTCACCTCTTCCCAGTACTAAAGCTGCAAGCGATTCAGGACAACCACCTTCTGGTAGAGTTGAGGCAACTGATACAATTCTATATGGAGATAGATCAAATTTCCATACTCCTTTCCTCTTAACATATGAAATTTACAATCGAAATCTACATAACTGCTTAATTGACTCTGGGGCATCATCCAATATAATGCCACCTTCCGTTTGTTCTAAACTGAACATAGAACCTCAGAAATCCTCAATTCACATTGTGCAGTTAGATAGAACTAAAGTTCAAGTTTTAGGGGAAATAAACTTTGTTGCAATCAGGTTATCGGCGGATCCACGAGTGGTCCAAAGGATTGATATCTTAATCGCCGATATACCTGAGTTATATGGTTTTATTTTAAGCAGGGATTGGTCAGAAAAGCTCCATGGGTATATTTCCACCGATTGGTCCCATATGTGTCTCCTCTATAAGGGTAAGCCGAATCAAATAAATATCGATCGGGAGAAACACATGACCCACATTGTTACAGAATTCAAACAAGAAAATCAACTAATTCCTTTTAACAACAATATCTTAGGAAATTATTCTTCTGAATCATTTTTTGGCAATCATATTGCCCAACCATCTCCTTTCTCGGTAAACAATTTCACATCACAAATTGAAAACTTTTCATAGACTGACAGGTCTAAATGTGTTAATGTTACTGAGAATTTTGTAAGTAAGATTGTAGATAATTCTTTATTTTGGTCTTTATATTTCGATGGGTCCAA
>APFE030203549.1:39649-73278 GCA_000404065.3 Pinus taeda
TATCATCCAAGAATTGTTCATTTATGTAATGTAAAGGAGGTTGCCCCCTCAAAGAGGCTAAATTCTAAGGCATTGATCCATCTTTTCTTGAGCTGGTTTCATAATAGACACCCTTTAAGATGGTATACAAGGTTGAAGCAATGATGCCTATGGAATACATCATGCCTAGTCTACGCATAGCAATGCTCATGATTATGATAGATCATGAAGCCCTGAAAGAGAGGCTTTTGCAATTGGATGAGCTCGAAGAAGAGAGATTTTTGGCTGGATTTCACCAGTAGGTCCAAAAGCAGCGTGAAAAAGCATGGCATGAACGACATATTAAGTTGGTGCACATTCAAGGTAAACGATCTGGTTTTTTGTATGATAGTAAGTTTGATAAATTCCCCAGAAAATTCAGGATGCACTGGTTAGGGCCATATGTTATTAAGGAGATTATTGATAGAGGCATAATACAGCTGGTCATGTTAAATTAAAAACCCTTCCTAGGATAGGTGAATGGCAGTCGCTTGAAGCCATACATCGGAAATATGGCAATGTGACTATATGAAAGTAGCATAGTCTTAGTGCTCCAGGTAGCTAAAAGGAGGTGTGTGACTATAAACTACACTGCCCGAGTTGGGGAGCTGCGTGATGTTAGGACTACGCAAAGCAGTGAAGTGTCACAGATTTTGCGACAATGTGAAGACAGTTGCACTAGTGCATAGGTCCACTGGAAAGTGACCGCTAAAGTCACTATTCAGAATTTGATCATGGCTTGAGGCCAAATCGAGTGGGAAGCATGTATTTAAGGTGAAATTTATGGCTTAAATTCTTGAAAATCTACCGCCAATCTAGCATTAATGGGCTGAATGTGGGGAGAGCAGTTGGATTTGAATTGAAAATTCCCTGTGAATTACAAGTGGTTGTCTAGCAAAAATCACTTGACATTTTAAAAATTCAGTTGTTGCACTATCGGCTATGTATGGACCTTTCAAATTTTGAGGCTTTGAGAGCAAGTTCAATCTTTGAGATATTACCAAAGGAGACGCAGGACCTCCTAACCAAAATGATGTCGATACCCAAGGAAGCCACATAAGAAATTACTTTACTAGAAGCCCTAGAGAGTGCCAAAGTGATATTTGAGATCCCTAAATCACCAGAACACTAAGACCTAAGAATGTTAAATAGGCTATGATCCTAGTGCATGTCTCACCAAGAAACCCACAGAGGACCAAACTCACCTTGCAGGAAAAGTGGAAGGCCATTAATATGGAGGTCGAGGAGGAAGAATCTGAAGAAATCCTTGTGGATGAGGAGGAAGTGGCAATGGAAGTTGAAACCCAGGGTGCGGACCCTATTACTAGGTTACCTAAATATGTTCCTTTGCACAAGGGCAAAGCTAAGGTGCCAAAGGACAAAGACAAGAGGAAGAGCTCCCTACAAATTTCGCTACTCATAGATGACATTGTTTTCGAGGGGCTGCACTTAGGGAGAGTTCCTCTACTGAAATTCGAAGATTGGGACCTTGCAGATCATGAGAAATTCCCGCATCTAGCAACTGAGTAGCTAATATGCTGACCGATTGACGCAACTGCTGGAATAATTGAATTGGAGCCACGGACCTGGCTCAAAGGAGTAAAGAAAGCTGGGTTTCTTAACCTGCTATGGGTGCTACATTACCACCATGCCCCAGTGACCATCTTCATCATCAGGTAGTTGCTCTGCTTGGTGCAAAATGGGTGTTTTTGGCTGGAGGAGCCCATTCCCATCACAAACCACTTGATCCATCATATTACACAACTACCTTACTCAGTAGAAGATCTAGCCAATATTTCAAAAGGAAAAGGTGGCAAGTTGGCCCTCATGGAAGCTATGAAGAGTAAATTCAAGTTGGAGAAGAAGAAGTGAGGATATTGCATCTCAAGTATTAACAACCCTGTAGTCAAGGTAGCGACGCAAATACTAGCAGGGGAGGTGATGTGGAAGTTTCGTGTGGATGAAGTGTCCATGCCTGTGATTGTACTAGTGACCCAATGCACTGAAGGAGTCCAACTCAACTGGGTGAATTATCTTTGTGGTGAGTTCCTTGCAAACTATTGCGAGGCACTAGAGCAGGGAAAAACATTTTATTTCACATGGATACTGCTGTCGATCGTACTGGTGGCATGGGAGTTGCCAGAAGACAACTAATTCCCTTTGGTCACACTGGATGTTCCAGAGGCAGCGAAGTATGCTTTGCTGTGGGTGACAAAGGACAAACAATGTATAAAACAAAGCAAGATCTTTTAGGTCTTAATGGAGATGAGTATCTAGATGGGGATCAATTGTAAGTTGTGGTTGTCGCCCACAATGTACGACAGTTTGTAGAGACTTGCAGAGTTCAAAGCATATTTCCACCATTTTTTTATCAAGATGTAGAAAGACCCTCCGAAGACATGGCATAACTTACCATATCTGGCGACTGATAATGTTATATTTGTAGTCCTCAAGTCTTGGTTGTTAGAGTGGCGCACTGCAGGAAGCTCTACGGTGGAAATGGACAAGTCTGCCATGCAGTGTAAGAAGGAGGAAATAAAGATTTGAATGTTGCAGTTGCCTGAGAAGCATAGAAAGGAGGAAGTGGACGCTAAGGCCTAGGCAACGTACGATGCTGTGAAAGTGGTGGAACGGTAGAAGACAGGAGAAGAAGCATGTCAAGGACAGAAGCCACCTTTGCCTGAGGCTAAGGCAGAAAAGAAGCAGCCGAAGGAACAAGGTGCCATGGACCCACAGATGATGTCCACCCAACTCAACCATCCATTCTCACAAGAGAAGGAAGCATCGTGGATGAAAACAAAGGCTTCAAAGACATCTTTCGACCTAATCACCCTCACGGAGTGGGATTTGCATCATATCGGCAAAACGCTGAGGGATGTCATCACGGAGGTCCACCTACAATTCGAAGAACAACAACAGTTGGTATTTGGGGCTCTCCAAAGAGAAGTGAAAGAGTTGCATGTTTGCACTCCATAGGTTGGCACAATGACCACCAACCTCACGATCGAGACTTCAGCTGCTGAGGAGATGTTGTGCACAAGGGTGACCAACATGATAGTGCTACCAGATGAGGCACTTACTACAGAGAATGAGGCCAACATGCCCATGATCAATAGTGTGAAAAAAGTAGGATTGAATATGGCCACGCTCCCTCGAGAGACGCTCTACCTCTTGCAGGATTGAGTCATCACAGAACATTGGGCCCAAGAGAGTCGCGCTCTATAGGTGATGAGAGAGAAATCCATCAACATCGAGTAGTTGGGCTTGTAGCACAACAAGGTAGTGGAGTGGAATAACTAAATAATGCAGGTAGTGGAGGAAGCCTATTGAATGGTCCCGGAGTTGGACATTCAGGCATAAGAGCTGGTAGAGGTGCACCTTTACAAGTTAACCAGAGGGTTGTGCAATGCTCAAGAAGAGATCACTAGGGTTTAGCTAAAGCAAAACCTGAATATTGTAGAATTGCATTTGATGGTTCAACCTTCATATCCACCAAAATTCAAGAAACAACATACCACCACTGTTACAACAATAATAGCGGCGATCAGCAGTGCAACAACAGATTGCATGCAACTTTTTGAATAATCATTCGAGGTCCTAACCACTGTGAAGGAGGACCTGAATATAGAGTGTCTGGAAACAAAGGTACACAAGCTACAACAAAAGTATGACAAGGTCAAAGGGACTACGGAGATATTCACCCTTGTAGAGAGGCTCGCATCAATGTAGCAGGCAAAGGCGCTCAAGGAATAGGTGGATGTCGCTCGGCACAAAGAAGCGGTCTTAAAAGTGCGCCTACATCCATGGATAGATGAGGATTTTATGATCATAGCCTCCATTGAAGGAAAGATCACTTAAATGCAAGCAACTTAGCAGAAAATTTAGGATAGTAGTTTAGCGGCAATCACTGAAGAATGAGTGAAAGAAGTCTAGGCGATCTCTCAGTGCACTCCAGAAATTGTGGTGATCCAAATGGAGCAAAGAGGTCTTAGCACTAAGATTTCCACACCAGTAGAGTGACTCGAGGGTGAGTCATGATGTTTTCTTTGGGGGCCTGTTGGGTGCGGGATCTCCCAAGGGATGTTTTGGTGCTAAAATCCCATATTTTGGTCTAATTTTGTAATCCAAATGTAAATACTCCGCATTTTGTGCCCACAGAGTGCATAGGTGTTAAAGAGTCATAGGGTTGTCTGCTCTTATACTTGAAATGCAATGTCAGCTATAAAAGATCTACCCATGGTCTTTGGACCATGGGATTGTATAAATATAGCTAAGCTCTAACTAGTTAGAGGGGATTAAGAAAGCATTGACATGTATGAGAGATAGTTCTAAAGTAGAAGTCTTAGTTTGGGTTGTAGCATAGGTAGAGGCTGTACATCTGAGTGCGCAGAGGCTTAGATGTCCCCAGCGGAGTGTGTGGACCCTTTCAGTTGAGTGCGTAGGGAGGGCCGAGTCTGTAATTGTCTAGAATTATAAATAAAGAGAAGGATTCTATAATTTTTGCATCTTTATTTCTTGTTTATGCGTCTGTTATATTGGGTATGAATTTCACTTATAATTATTATATGATGCGTGAATGTATGTAAATATGTTGGTTAAGACAATTCAAGTAATAACATATGTTTACACAAATCTAACTAAGATCGATTAATAAGGTAAGTAAGACACTTAGCCTAGTCTGGGAGATATCGCAGTTCACTTCCCTAGCAGTGCAAAAGTATATCAGCCCCAGGTTAGGACAACGTGAAAATTGATTGTATCCTTTCACGAATGTATTGAAGGGTGGAACAAATGGCTAAGCAGCTTGAGCGTAGGCAGGTATAGTTGGGATAACTTGAAATTACAACCATCTCAAGGGTGCAGAAGCTTGGTTCCAACATCCCCCCATACTGTTTCAGGTGACACTTCAGTCCATGCTCCATGGGCTGATGCTGAAAGGGCTAATATTGTATGGATTTGTTTGGATAACTAACGTTGAACCTTGGTCAACCCCCCTCAAGCCAACACCTCCACGGGTTCTATAATACCTACCTCAAGCATCTTGTCCAATTCCAACCAACCTTTTTCTTGTATTTTGGATTAAGGCAGTATGGTCTTTGCTTAATGGGATTCGTGTTGAGTTTCAAAGTTATTTTTATTACACGTAAATCATCGATGATTCCATTCAAGTCCAAAAATTTCATAGGAAAAATAGTCTAGTACTTGCGGAGTAACTCGACAACTTTATCCAGTCTAGCATCATCCCAATAATCTCTGATGTTTGCAAATTTTTGTTCTTCTTTAGTACCAATGTTTACTTTCCTAGTTTTCAACATAGCGGTGATATCTAGGTTCTCTATCTACGGAGCTTCGACCTCATGGTGACCTTTTATTTCTGGGATATTGATATTCCTTCGATCCTCATTCAACCCTTCAGCAATCACATTATAGCTATCTAGTGCATGGCACAACTGGGTGTTCCAATCTAGTTGAACCAATTCTAAAGGATTCTCCAGAATTTTGAACATCACTACCTTAACCTAATGCAATGCCTCATCAATGCTTTTGAATCCATATTCAAAGCTGAAGGTCATCAAAAAGCCTTCCCTTAAGATATCCCACTCCACGGTGCCATGGCAGAGCTCTATTTCTAGGTACCAATTCATAGGGATTATATCCAGAGTGTGGTAGAATAAGTGCACCCCCTCTAGCTGCGGCTCTGTTTCGTAGACATTAGTCCACTTTGAAAAATGATTGTGCGGATCATTCCTCCCAGCATATTTCTCAGTTAACCGCAATTTAGGATAACCAAGTCACATCCTCTGTATCCTCCTGTAATCACACCATTCATCAAAGTTGTCCTTGTGTGTACCCCACTATCGATTGGGCATAGCACACAGTGCCAAATCTAGTGCCTAAAAATGATGATCCTGATGGACTTCTCTTTCAAAAGCATCCAGGAACTTATCTACATTGATTAAACCATCGTAATAAGGTAAATTTATTACCTTTGACGATACACTGCACAACGATTTAGTCATCATATTATAGGGCAATGTAGACACTTCATGCAGTGTATTCTACCAATGCTCTAATTCTTCATCTAAGTCTAAGGTACAGGAGATTTCACAGTCCCATGCAATCTATCCATCAGTTGTTGTATTAACCCAAGTTTTGTCTTGTGCCATAATTTTTTCTATTTGATCCAAATCATAATCACTTTCCTCATAGTCGTGTACCGATTCAGTATAGCGTAGTCCTTCTATAGGGTCATGGTACTATAATGCAGAGTGATTTCCTTTCAAACGACATTGACCACTTCCTCAAATTGATAAACCCATTCATGTTAATAGCCCAATAAATACCAAGGATCATAGGGTATGGATTGATGTCATCAAAAATCTCTATCACTTCAAAATCAGCCAGTGCACTTGCGCCTTCTATATCTATGGTCACTCCATGCAATCATCCCATACAAATAATATTCTGTTGGTTCACCATCCTCAACTGAAATTAGAGACCACTATAGTGTAGGCCTCCCCATTCTCTCCCATGTTTGTTTAGGAAAAATGTTTGCATCAGATCCCAGATCAAAAATTACCTAGTCCATCTCATAGTGTCCTATTTGCGTGGTGAGCCTCATCTCGTGCCTTATCCTCGTCTTATGTTTGCCAATAATTCTGACTACGTGGTGTCCTTTAAGAGCATTTTCCTTCCCAGTTCACTTATTTATTAATTCTTGTAGCCCTTTCATAGCCTTTCTATCATGCAGTAGATTCATACAAGTGTCTAAGAAGGTGGTAAGCACAGACGGGTCAAACTCTGTGGGTGTGCCAATTGCTAGCAACTTTTCCTGACTTCCTGAGGTAGAGGCGTCAGAAAACATTTTTTTTGCCTCAATAAATATTTCTGTTATGTGCTCTAGATCAAAGCCAACCTCCTTTTCTAGGGCCTTGCAGACCCACCCACTTTCTTCAGGTTGTTTCCCTTTATCATCATCAGTCATTATTCTACTTCACAACACAATATTCACATTTGGATCCTCCCTGTGGTGCTCTACCCTCATCATCTGTAAGTTTTAGGTAGGATGTTGAGGTTGTGCCTTCTTCTCCTACATCTATCTGTCAACACAGGGCATTCTTCTATTATGTGGTCAAACTGGGTGCATTATTGACATGGCGGGCATGTCTGATTCATACACTCCCATGAGTAGTGCCCTGGTGTTTCGAAATTATAGCAAATGACCTGTCCATGACCTCTACCAGGTCCTACTCCTCCTCGACTTGATTCGCACCCGTGATATCCTCCACATGTTTCCCTAGCACCATAAACGGGAGGCTAAGCTTCTACTTGCATTTGATACATAGGCATCCTCTCCATCATTAGTTCATAGCTATGTTAGTGGCACTCATCGTGGCCCATAGATTTGCAGAAATCACAGAAACATTGTTGTGGTGTCTATACAAATTTTCGCAGAAAATGACTATTATCTGTTACATGTTTTCCTCCCACCTGACAAATAACACACCATAGCAGTGGCCCCATACTTGGTCACACTAGAGATTCTTGCCTCTTGTGATGTAATTCATGAAGGCAGGGAAATGATCGTTATCATGCCCCTAGCTCTTACACATGAGGCACCAGACTTCTTCACAGATCTCTGTCTTAGCCTCCTTTTCTTTCTTCAAGCTCTCCAATTCCAAACAGAGCTTCTGCAACTGCGAGTGAATTTGTTAGACTCCCCAAGATGTGTCCTAAATCATTGTTTCATGCAATCTCATCATGATTTATAGAGATTTTTCCTGAGTTCCTATCTTTTCTTGTGATAAATAAATCCTTAGGTGGGGTAGGAGTGCAGTTATAAACCAATCGTGGTGCTGACTATCTGTGAGATTCTTATTAGCTTCACGGATCCTACACTTCAATCTTTGATCTAGCTCCCATGGAATTTAACTAGGCCTCATCATGATTTTCCTTAAATCCAATTACTGATTGTGAGGCAGACTTAGGCTTACCAAATTCTTTGTTCAAAGTGGTTGGATTATCTACTAATGATGCCAACTATTATTAGTACAGCACCTAACATACCATGTCAGTGCGTGATCATGTAGAGTAGTAACTAACTATGTCTTCTCTATATTACAATCCATGATCAGTTGTGCTGTCCACAAAGCCTTTATAACAAAGCAAAACTGATCCAAATCCTCACATCATAACCACTTGAAAACTAGGAACTTCATGGTATTCAACATGTTGAATGATGATGGTGGTGGAGGTGGAGTGTGCGAAGGTGTAGGTTGTGGAGGTGAAGGTGGAGGTGGTGTGGAAGGATGATGTATCCATGGAAACCCTGTCTTTTCAACTAGACAACACTTCACGGGTGGCCTGCACTGCTCCTTCGTTGTCACTTGAAGGATGTCCAATCAGTGGGTTATATTCAAAACCTATTTTTTCTTGGTTTCTAAAGCTCCGTCAAATTCACATAGATCCAAACATCAAAGGAATTGCATAAATTGTTTTTCACACAAGAGCATCTTAATCTAGGTATTGAAAGGTCTCAAATACTTACCTCGCAATCCTTTAAAGAAGCATCACATTGCTTCGCTATAACTGACCGATGTGTCAACCATGAAATATGTAATAAATCCTCCTATGACCCAATAAAGCCAATGGTCAATAACGTGCACAATCTTATCTTCAGAGGCTTCTAACCTCCACACTAGCTCAAAAGTCCACACTATTGGACTGTCAAGCCTCCACCTTCCTTGCCTGTTTTCAAATTTAGCTATCCACTCATATAGCTCAATCGGGAAGTTATCTAATAAAATTTGGTGTATTTCTATGTATAAATATCCATACAAACAATCTTCTTTTGTGAGATGCGGATTCCTATTTTCCTACGTCGCAAATTCATGGAACTTTCTATCCAACCACTTCTCAATTTCCTTCTTGGTTGGATTCTAGTGATACAACATCACACATCTATTTATGTAGATCCCGGTCCTGGAAATGAAACCATTTGTTGGCTTAGCGGGTATTGACCCAGGCTCAGAGTTATTTGCATCAAACAAATCCCTACACTACTAGCCCTTTCAGCATCAATTCACGTAACACGAACTAGAGTCTCATTCGAGGTAGTATGGGGGATGTTGGAGCCAATTTTAAGCATCCAAAGATTAGTGTGATGTCTTTTTATGACTTAGCTCTACCTTTGCACAGATCTCTAAGCTGGTAAGGCCCAGTGTTGTAACTCCCCTCAATCAACCTCTAGTCCTCTGTGAAGGTCTATGACTAGCTTTTGCAGGCCATGTATTTACTTAGATCTACCCAAGTGTTCGATAACTTTAACAGAAAATGTGTTATGATCTTCATGTAATCACTTAACTTCAATTTCATTTAGGTAATAAGATGGATCGAGTGAATTTTCACATCAATACATCATTATTTTATAAAGACATCATTTCATCACAGCATATATCGTAATCATACATAACAGAAGTAAAGAGATAAAACACAGGAATTTATGTAACAATCTTCTTTATTGACCTTCAGTATAGATTTGCAGTCTGAATACTTCATTGTGCACTCAGCTGCAGGGGTCCACGCACTCAACTGCGAACGCTACTCTAGACCTCTGCACACTCAGCTGCAAAGCCTTTTCCCCTCTAAGACTTACTTTTATGCACTAGACATCCCTATTCATACCCATAGAAAAAACACATAGATCTGCCTTATTTTCTCTAAGACACACCGATTTATAGAATCCCATGGTTCGCGAACCATGGGTAGATCTTCAAAAACTGACTCAACTTTACATGAACGAGGGTAAAACCCTTTTTTATTTCTAACTAACTGTGCACTTTGCATCCACAATTTGCGAAGACTTTACAGCTTTTTAAATCAAAATTTGGGATTTTGCCCCAAAACTGACCTAGGGGAAACCATCCCAACACTTATTCATTTTAGAGCCTCCAAAAATAGTCCCTGTAGAATTGTGCACCCATTTCCCAGTCATAACATCATCATCAAAAAATAATTTTCTCTGACACTAATCAGTAATTGGATCATCATGCGATGAGATAGTAAGATTTTTGGAAAACATATTTTCTGCCTCCACCATAGCATAGATGAGAACCTTTTACACGAATGGATAACCATACATGTAAGGGGAACCTATCTTAAATGTTCACGTCTTAGGCGTCCCCATAAATGGAAATGCATGGAAATATCCACTCATTGATCTACCTCATGGGAACCACCACTTACAAATAAATATAGTGGAAATAAACCAACAATAAGTCATTAGAACCACTGCTAATCTGTCAAAGTACTAAGCCCACATGATCTGCCAGATCAAGAGACATAAGAGAAATATAGGAAAACATAAAGGATATAAATGACATGGTTAGTAATACGTCATATGCCACTTTGAATAAGCCTCATAATTCAAAGTAAAAATAAAATTATTGAAAATTTGATGTACATATCTAAGTGTTCAGGAAATATTATAAAATCATTGAGGAGAGTATGGGAGACGATCATAATGAAACACAAATAGATATAGAAACAAAAATATGAAGTAGCAATTTCTACCCTCACTTCGAACTGCAAATATGAATTGATGTTATGAAAGAAAAACTAAATGCCTGTCTCAAATCAAATTCCAAACACCTAAAAACTACTGCTCGCCAAGCAAATCATCAAAAAACACCAAAAGAAACCAATGTAAACAAGTGAGACATACAAATAATCTACAATAATTGATGATAAATCATACAATTGAGAGCCCAAATTACCGAAAATATGTGCAATAGAATGACCAGAATCTTGGTTGGATTAAATTCGTATTTCAAAACACATCCATATTCATGTGAAACTGTCAAGATCAGAGGAAAAACCAGTATAGCCTACACACATAATTTTGAGGCATGCGATGCTCAATACATTGAATATCTAAATATGAAAAGCCCTCCTCAAGAACGTAACAATCCTCCACTCTGATTAACACTGGGTTCATATCTCTACTGTATCACCCCCTACCCATGAGAGGAATTATTTCTTAAAAGAATAGTTAAAATTCTCATAAGGGACTTTGGATCTCACTAAGATATTAGGAAAATCACAAGTTTTAGTAATAAGATCATTATGAAATTTGGTAAAAACAAATAGGTTGACTAAGCCACAATAATTAACTAAACGTTAAAACAAGGAAGAAAAGCAATGAAAAGAGAAAAAATTGCAATAACCAACCATTTAACTCGACCAAATAGTTCGAGAAAAAATTTGAACGCTCCCGCTCTAGTGCTCCAACTCCTCATGAATTCAAAATATGTATTTAAATGTATTTGTTGTTTATAGCAATACAGTTATTTAATAATTTATAGTATAAATATATATTACATATTTATGGGATACCCATTAAATCATGTCTGTTTTATGGGTTCCAATTATCAAATACAAATTGCAATAGTAAAACTTTGTTCCAAGCTTTTAATATTACATTTTTCACATCCTTTAATACTATGGATATAGGCTATGCTAATATTATTCAATTACAATTTTTCTTTAACTACGTTGAGCCTAGATTGGTGCCAACTTACGTTAATTCTAAACACATTTAGGATATTTAAAATGGTCATAATAATTAGATTTTCAACAAGCTTGGTGTGACTGCACATGAATAAAACTAATATAGATCCATATTAAACACATAATTATTAAGCACCAAGAGGGATCAATGTTGGTAATTAGAGCCAGTTAAAAACAAATTAGATAATAAAGAACTATAGGAAAATAACTTAGATACAAAATCAAAAAAAAATTGCACAAGGGGTTACGTGGTAAAACCATGACAGTGTGTCAAGGAAACCTCCACTAGGTAAGGGATTGTAACTCTTATTCCTTAAAAATGATTCTCCAAGTTACGTACAACCTCTCAGGAAATCACCAATTAATATGGGATTTTTTTTTACATAACTTCCTTTCATTATAAAAACTGACTAAATGATAAAATAGATTTTCCTAGATAATTATGTTATTTACATTAGTAGTTGTCATCTTTTTAACAATCTCGACCTTAAAAAAAATCCCAATCCTTTGTCCATGCCCATTCATCTCTTCCTCAATCCAAGAGAAGCCAAACACCATCGCAACTTCTCTACCAAAACTAGCTTCGTGAATATCTCTTCATGATTCCCCTGTGTATGGACCTTGTTGAGAGTTACTTTGCCACCATCGATCAAATGTCTTACAAAATGGTAACTTACATCAATATGCTTAGTCTTGTTGTTATAAGTTACATTTGTAGCCAAATGAATAGCACTCTAACTATCATAGAATACATTCACTTTCTCCTACATGCTTCCATTCTCATCAAGTATACCTTTCAACCATATTTCCTCTTTATAGGCATCTGAAGCGGCTATATACTCTGCTTTAGTAGTGGGCAAAGAAATTGTTTCTTGAAACTTTTACATATAGTTGATTTCTCCACCTGCAAGAGTAAATATATATCCTATAATATATATTCTTTTGTCCAAATTACCTGCATAATCATCATATACATATCCATATACTAAATCTTCACTACCATTAAATATTATGTAATGGTCACTTATGCCTCTCAAATATTTAAGCATTGTTTTCACTACTTGCTAATGTTCTTCTCCTAGATTTTCCATGAACCTGTTGATAACTCCAATTGCATGTGAAATGTCAGGTCTTGTAAATACCATCGCATACATTAAGTTTCCTACCACATTTTCATATGGTACATGAGACATATATTTCTTTTATTCATCATTTCTAGGACACAAAACCGAAGAAAACTTAAAATGGGAAGCTAATGGAACATTATTAGGTTTCACATTGTTCATACCTAACTTTTGAAGTACTTTCCACATACTTCTACCGTGATAACCAAAGCTTTCAATTTATTTGTATATGTGTATCTCCATGGACAAGATATTTTTTGTCACTCCAAGATCCTGCATATCAAATGTCATAGATAATTGAGCCTTTAACTTGTTGATCTCTTCCATAATTTTTCTCTCAATAAGCATATTGTCAACATACAAGATAGAGATAATGAATATTCCATTGAAACTTTTAAAGTACACACAATGATCATTAAAGTTCTCGCTCACCATGAAGGAATCAAACTTCTTGTACCATTCGCTAGGAGATTACCTAAAGCCATACAATGATTTCCTGAGGTTGCAAACTAATCTTATGTTGCAACCTTATACAAAACCTTATGGTTGTTCCATATAAATATCTTCATCCAAATCTCTATGAAGAAAAGTTGTTTTAATATCTAATTATTCTAACTGAAGATCAAGTAAGCGAGTTATTGCTAACACAATTCGAATAGAAAGAAGTTTTACGAATGGTGAAAAAATCTCCTAAAAGTAAATATCTTCCACCTGAGAATACCCTTTTGCAACCAGCCTCACCTTATACCTTTCAATACTTCCATCAACATTTCACTTCAATTTTAAGACCCATTTGCATTCGACAACACTTCTCCCTTCGAGAACTTCTATAAGATCCCAATTTTGTTCTTGGCTAAGGAATCCATTTCTTTGTCCATATCCATTTTCCTCTTTTTCTATCTTCATCCTCCACTTCTTCCTGATAACAACAAGGTTCCCCATATTCATTAATCAATGCAATAGATGAAGCGTAATTTTCATAGTTTTGGGTGTTCTTCTCTCCTTTGTGGGAATCCTTAGAGTGACTAGTTGTTGAACTAGTTCCTGAATTCCTACAGTTTCCTTTGCATCTTCTTTATCTTTTTCTTCAAAAGTCTCTCCTTCCTTTCTACTTTCCAAAAAAGGTTTAGCCTCCATATGGTTTTTTTTATTCAACAATACCTTCTAATGTTGAAATTTTACAATACCTGATTTTAGAAGAGAGGATTCATCAAATGTTACATATCCACTGATGATTATTTTCCATGAAGAAGGATCCCACAACCTATATCCTTTCACTGAATAGTCATACCCAAAAAAGACATAACATTTTGATTTTGGGTCTAACTTTGAACACTGATCATTTGGAATAATATCATAGGCATCACAACAAAAAAATCTTAAATGTGAATAATCACAAGCCTAACTCAACCAGACTTCTTCAGGAATTTTACAATTAATGGAAACTAAAGGTGATCTATTTACCAAATAACAAGCAGTATATACTTCTTCTTCCGACAACTCATTTTGTGGGTCAACATTGTTGATCGTTCTTCTGGCTCTTTCTATGAGTCTGATTCATACATTCAACAACACCATTTTACTAAGGAGTATAGTCAACCATTTTATATCTAGCAATCCCTTCATCCTTACAGTATTGTTCAAATGGTATGGAAGTAAATTCACCTCCATTGTTAGTTCTTAAGCTTTTAATTGATTTGACTATTTTCTTTTTCTCCATAGCTTTAAATTATTTAAAAACATAAAATATATCAGATTTACTTTTCAACATATAAATCCAAACTTTACTCGAGAAACCATCAATAAATTTTATGAAGTATAATGCACCTCCATAAGATATAGCAGGAGATGGCCTGAAAAGATCAAAATGAATATAGTAAAAAATTTCTTTACTATTATGACTTTGAGTTTTAATTTTTTTTTTACATTGTTTTCCATATACATAATGCTTACAAAAATCCAACCACAAAGATTTCAAATTAGGAAGAAATTTGTGATCCATCAATACCTAAAGACCCTTCTCACTCAAGTGACCCAGTTGTTGATGCCTTGAGAAAGTATCTTCTTATGTCTTCTTAGATCAAGTCACTACCTTACGATCATGATTACTTCATATAAGTATATAAATTTTTTTTATCCTTCTTTTCCTTCATAACAACCATAACACCCTTTGAAACATTCAACACTCCATTTTGTCCTATGAACTTGTAACCATCCGAGTCCAATACTCCCAAAAAAATCAAATTCTTTCTCAACTCAGCTATATATCTCACATAGTCAATGTTCTAACTATATCATGAGAAATTTTAATTTTGACTTCTCCCATCCCAAAACCCTAACAAGATACATTATTACCCATAAACATGGAACTACCATTCACAACTACATATGAAGTGAACCAATTTCTGTGTGGACTCATGTGATTAGAAGCACCAAAATCTAACAACCAATTTTCATAATTTTGAGAGATTGAAAAATAGTAAAGCTTCATATTCCATAACTAATTTAGCAGATAAAACTTCATCAATCATACGTGACTCAACTTTATTTTCTTCCTTATTTGGATTTTCTTTTCCAATGGAGTTTCTTGAGGTGTCCTATTTAGTTGCAGTACCAACATTTGGCTTTACAATTCTTGCATTTTGATTTTGATATGGAATAATTTCTTGATTTCTTTCCTCTTTTATTTGATTGGCCTCTGGCTACCATAAATTATGGTACAAAAATTTGAATGTTGGACTTCCTCCATACTTATTCAGATAATAGAGCTCCCACAACATAATCAAATTCCAAACATTTAGTTGTGCTCAAATTTCTAGAAGTCACAAAGTGATCAAAATACTCATACAAGGAACACAACAAGGTAATGGCTTTGTCTTCTTCCTGAAATTTAACTTCCATAGCAGACAATTGGAAAATAAGTGTACTGAAAAAATTGAAGTTTTCTGCAATTTTAGTACTCTCCTTCATCCAAAGGCTATATAGTTTCCTCTTCCAATAAATATTCTTGGTTAAAAATTTGGTCATATATAATGTTTCCAATTTTACCCACAAACCTGATGCTAAGGTTTCTTCAACAATGTTGGAGAGAATTTCATCTGCTAGGCATAATTTGATGGCACTGAGAGCTTGGGAATCTATGTCCTCCCAATATAAATCTGCCATGGAAACATGTTTCTTTTTAAATCCATCTAAGGCTTTTTGCAACCCTTGTTGCACCAACAAATCCCTTACTTTTAGCGTACACAATGAAAAATTATTCTTGTGGGTGAACTTCTCTTCCTCGAACATAACATTGTTCATTTTTTTCCATTTCTTCCTACATAGGCTCTTTTAAAAAAAAATTCTTCTAGGTTTTCCTTCCTAGAGCTATGGTTTCCATTTCTTCTTCTTAATATTTAGAATTTTCAAATAATTTTTATTCTTAAAAAAAACAACTTGCCCTTCCCTTAACATAAATTTTTGAAGACTTTCATTTTGAAACCCTAGTTCCCTACTTATTATCAATAAAAATTTGTCTCCAGAGGAATAAAGTCTTCATAAAACCCCATAAAATATTTTCTCACTTTTTTCTTCCATACTCGAAGAATTGTTTTGTAAATTGCCGATTTTTTTATTATTAATAAAAATACCTGGCCTTTTCTATGTCTGGTAGATCTCTAGGTTTCAACCTCAGTCTTCATACATATTCATAACTACTTCTTTTCTACACAATGAATTTGTATCTTTATTTTACTCAGGATAAAAACTTCTATACACTGCTCTAAGAATGCAGTTCCATAATCATTGGTTCAATCTTTAAAAAACAAAATTAAATAGTGGCCATTTTCCCACAGCCTCTTCTCACCACCGGAAATTTTCGAAGCTCAATTTTTAAACAATGACTATAGTCACCAATTTCAATAATACACTTACTTTTCTCTGCCAATAATTACTTCTTCACAATAGCGATAAGGATACTTAACCAACAACAACAACAACCAAGGATGTAGTTCCTCGTCTAGTGGTGGTTCCTTTCTCTTTGACTTCAAATGGTGGCATGCGACTCTTATCTCTTGACTTCTATTAGCAGCTTTGTCTCTTTTCTATGCTTGGGACATCACAATGGTGAACGCATCCAGAGGCTTCAGTGGCACTAGTCTTCAGAATATTTTGGATTTCGTGTAGCTCAAACACGACAATGACAACAAGGCTTTGATGGCTACTCATCCTTTTAACAAGGATTCAAAGTTTAATGACCTATTTCTCTTCGTCAAAATGAGCCTCCCTTTTTTTAATAAAAAAAAATGAGACTCTAATTTAAAGTCATGCCCATCTTGTCAAAAGAAAAAACTTCAATGTTGATTCCCTCCACTCTGTTCACCTGCACACCCTCTCACTGCTACCACTTGTTGGTAATTAAATCAAGTAAAGAATAAATGAAAAATGAAAGAAATTCAGGAATAAAACATAGAAATTGAATCACCCAAATTTACATATGCAATAACGTGGTGAAACCCTAGCAGTGTGTCAAGGAAACCTCCATGGGGCAAGGGATTGGAAATCTTATTACTTTAAATGATTCGCCAAGTTACATACAACCTCTCAGGAAAGAATTGATTGATATGGGTTATTTTGTTACCTAGCTTATTTTGATTATAAAAACTGACTAAACATTAAAATTGATTTTCCGAGATAATTATATTATTGACTTTAGTTGTTGTCATCTTTTTAACAATGAAATCTTTTAGGGCATAAACCTCATCTCAAGTTTTGCAATCAAAAAAGAGGTTTGTATCTTGATATAATTCATCTTTCTCAAGACTTGATAGATTTGGGGTTAAGATGGATCTTTATTATATAGACGAAAAAATTTAATTTAAATTTTCATTATAATTCTAAATGGAAAATGAAATTAATTATATATTCTAACATTTAATATTTGTTTCCAAACTTCTAGTTTAATTTTCAATAATTATTAGGTGAATGATAGCGATTTAACGTCCATGCAATATTTTAGAATACTCAGAGTAGCATACCCAAATCAAAGTTTGTTATTTATCCCCAAAGTACTTATTATGTTTTTTCCATTTTAATTAAATTTTTCAATTAGAAAAAGTCATATAAAGTAAGTTATGGTTTTCAACATGCACTATTAATATTCTATTATGTCGACCCATGTGTTATAGATCATTTGGGCACATCACTCCCATCATTCATATCATTACTATTAAGGCTCAACAAACCCTAATTCAGTTTCTACATTCCTTAGATAAGTCATCACTTTCAATGCCTTCTTCCCTTAGAGTTTCCTGGCCTGAAGCCCTCCAGAAATGCCTCCTTGAGGGACCAACGTAGCCTTGGATAGTGGTAGGTGCATTTTAGTGTAGGTAGGCCCATGTCAGGGTGCATTACAGAGCACTTAGGCCCACTTTGACCTGCACTGGGAGAGATTAAGCGAAACCCACATATGGTTCTAGGAATATTCTTATCTTCTGGAGCTTTCTAGAAGATTCCCACACTTATCATCTCCTATGAGCTTGAAATTGGATAGGGAATGAGTTAAGTAACCTCCTATCCTCTCGTCCCTACCTCCATGGAAACTAACTCTAAGTTTGGAAGGCCACTCAATACCTTCACTTATGACCAAACCTCCTCCATTTTCCTATAAATTGAGGATTCATCTAGGTGATCAGAGGCTGGGCTTTGAGAATTTGTACTGAGATACTATTGGTGTAAGGTTTGAGATTATATCAAGTATTGTTATGCTGCTGGAGTGTTGTGCTTTTTATGAGATATTGGTTGGAGCCCAAGTTGGAGGAGTTACATTGGATTGGACTTCATGGTTGTAACTCTTCCTTCTAGTTAATAAAGTTGTTTACACCTTTTCCCATATTTTTTGTCTTTATGGATGATGATTATATGTGTAAATTATTTCAATTCCATTTGCTTATAGTAGATAGATCTCTTGCTTTAATTGGTTTCTGTCCTCTATTTATGATTGAAGGTACATGTTAAGCAAATTAAGTTCGAGAAGGAGCTATGGGAGCCATACAAAGGAGACAAAGGGAAAACGAAAGATAATAGGTAGGTCCCTTGTCTTATTTATCTTCTATAGAAAAAGGATAAACACTTTAAATCTGTTGTTCTAGGTGTAGCTACCCACCTAGGGAAATTGTATTTATCCGTAGATGCAAAATTCCACGTAACAAATTTGTGACTCCACTGCGGAATGATCATCATTATAGGTAGTTTACCTTCATCCTAGTAAACCCTAGTACACTTTATTTACTTCCATTGGTCTTGTTTTAGCCTTTTTGAAGTGTTTTTTTGATAAAAATTGTGCTTGAAAGCCCCTAAAATGGCATCTCTCGCACCAGCGCAGGCTTGGTTAGGGCACAAATCACCCTTGGCTTGAGGAAAGTGCTCTGAAGCATGCTTTTTCCCATTCATGGCTACGTTGATCCTCCTTAGGTCAAAAAATCCCATCTTTGACTTGATTTTTTCCAAATTTCCTTCTATAATTCTTGCTAAAAGATTAATGATTGTTGTACTTCTGAAATCAA
Source organism: Pinus taeda (assembly GCA_000404065.3). Classification (NCBI taxonomy): domain Eukaryota; kingdom Viridiplantae; phylum Streptophyta; class Pinopsida; order Pinales; family Pinaceae; genus Pinus; species Pinus taeda. The sequence continues at coordinate 58,905 of APFE030203549.1, forward strand.
TTTGAGTTTCCTCTCCTAACACTACTTTGGCCTTGATTTTTTAGTTTTCCTTAAATGATTTCTTTATCACTATCAATTCTTTGTCAAAGTTAACTTATAGTCGATTAATCTTTCTTCAAAAGAAAGTGTCCTAAAAGTATTCATTTGTTCCAAAAAGGAACTTCCGTAAAGTCTTCATTCTTGCAAAAAGATTGATTGATTGTATGTGAATTAGTTTCCTTGTGTTCATCTTAAAATTAAGGAAATTGAAAATAAAAACATGCATCATGCATTGAAAACGTTCGTGTGTGCTCATAGGAATAGTTTACAGAAATTGCATTAGATGTGCTCTTGGTTCTTTGCTTAAAAGAATCTGATTTCTCTATCCCTAGTAGCTAAGGTTTTCATTGTTAAAATTGAATGAAATGAATGCTTGTCATATTAATTGCATTCTAGAAATTTCAAAGACAACACCTGTCTAGTGTGAGCCTGATTACCTTCTGTATTCAAAGGTCTCAGTCGGATGTATAACCCAGGAAGACTGTATGGGCCGTTCATTAGGTGGATGATCTGATAGTAGAAGTTATGTTTAATTTAGGGTTTTTCCCTAGAAGGCAACCCCTCACTATATATGAGGGAATTGTATTGCGTCTATGTATATCTATATTCAGAGTGAGGAAAAGAGAGGAGATGAGAGTGAAGAGGGAGTTACAACAGATCTGGTGTAGGTTGTATCTCTTTAGTTTGCTGGATAATATAATAAAATAAGGACATGTTATTTCTCCGTGGACGTAGCCCAAACTAGGTGAACCATGTATATGTGTGTCTCTCTTGTTTTATGCATTTTCTATATTTATATTTCTGCAATTTTTTATGTGTTCCATTTTTCTATAATATATAATTTTCTAACAACTGGTATTAGAGCCGAAGGTCTATTTGGATCATAAACTCATAGGAGAGAAGGGTTCCTGGTTCGAGTGGGAGCAATGGTGAAAGATGGTAGGTTTAGGGTCAAAAAATTCAACTGCCAAAACTACCAACTGTGGAAGATGCAGATGGAAGATTATTTGTATCAGAGAGATTTGTACCAACCATTGCATAGAACGACAAAGAAGCCAATGAGTACGATAGACAAAAAATGGGATATTCTCGAGAGAAAGGCACTTGGAATAATACAGTTGTGCCTAGCAATGTCGATAGCATTTAATATGTCAAACGACAACAGAGGGTTTAATGTCGAAATTGGCCAAACTATATGAAAAACCCTCAGCCTCAAATAAGGTATTTCTTATGAAGTGTTTATTTAATATGAAGATGTCAGAAGGTGGATCAATTGCAGACCATTTAATTAATTTAGTACAATTACAAGTCAGTTAAGTTCTGTAGGGGTAACTTTTGATCATGAAGTTAGGGCTCTATTATTTCTATGCTCATTGCCATAAAGTTGGAATGGTTTAGTCATGGGCATGAGTAACTTTGTCTCTGGATCTAGTACTTAAGATTGATGATGTTGTTGGTGCAATCCTTAGCTAGGAAATGTGATGGAAAAGCTCCGGTGAGACATCAGGTAATCCTTTGACTACGGAGACTAGGGGAAGAAAATGGAAAGAGGAAGGAGCCCAGGATATCGCAGTGAGTCAAGAAACGGCATATCCAAGTCTAGATCGGGGATAGTGTGCTAGAAATGTGGGAAGAAAGGACACTTGAAGAAAGACTGCAAGTCTCGGAAGGGAAAAGAAGGAGATACACCACAAGAAACTGATCATGAAGTGAATGTAACAGGTGATGTGTTGCAAGATTCTTTGATTCTTTCACTAGAAAATATTATTGAAGCCTAGGTGGTAGATTTAGGGGCCTCGTTCCATGCCACACCTAATAAGAAACATTTTCATGATTATGTTCAAGGAGATTTTGGATAGGTTCTATTTGGTGATGATAAACCTTGTAAAATCATTGGAATGGGTACAATTTTCATAAAATACCAGAATGGAAATCAATGGCTATTGAAGGAGGTAAGGCATGTTCCAGATATGAAGAAAAATCTGATTTCAATAGGGCAGTTGGGAGGTGAAGGTTGCGTAACTACTTTCACAGATAAAACCAGGAAGGTCACTAAAGGACCCTTGGTAATAGAAAAAGGAGAAAATATTGGTACTTTGTACTTATGCAATGGTATTTCTAATTATGTTAATGCTTTAACCTCTACAAAAGAAGATACAGCATTGTGGCATCATAGGCTCGAGAACATGAGTGAGAAGGGGATGTAGATTCTTCACTCAAGAAATTTGTTGCTGGGTTTAAAGCATGTTGATTTAAAACTCTGTGAGAATTGTGTTTATGGAAAATAGAAGAGAGTCAGATTCCTTAGAGTTGGGAAAGAAAAGAAGAGTGAAAAAATAGAGCTTATGCATACAGATGTATGGGGACCTGCTCAGGTATCATCTTTTGGTGGCTCTCATTATTATGTTACTTTTATTGATGATGCAACCAGAAAAACCTGGATTTATTGTATTCGAAATAAATTTAATGTATTTGATACTTTCAAGAAATGGAAAGCTTTGGTTGAAAATGAGACAGGAAAAGGGTTGAAGTGTTTTAGATCAAATAATGGAGGTGAATATTGCAGCAAAGAGTTTGATAGGTACTGTTTAGAGAATTGAATTCGCAGAGAGAAGATAGTTCCAGGAACACCACAAGAAAATGGCATGTCAGAAAGGATGAAGAAGACAATCATGGAGCGTGCAAGGTGCATGAGATTGCATGTGGGATTTCCTTTACAATTTTGGGTAGATGTTGTAGATACTGTTGTTTATCTAATAAATAAAGGGCCTTCAAGTTCCTTGGATGGTGGTATTCCAAAGGAGGCATGGACAGGTAAAAATGTAAACTACTCTTTTTTAAAGACATTTGGTTGTGAAGCCTTTGTCCACATTAACAAAGAAAATGGAACAAAGCTTGAGGCATAATCAAAGAAATGTACCTTTATTGGATATGGTGTTAATGATTTTGGTTGTCACTTATATGATTATGAAAATCACAAAATCATTAGGAGAAGAGATGTAATATTCAATGAAAAGGTCTTGTATAAGAATTAATTGCAAGAAAAGAAACAGGAAGAAGAAAACAGAGAATACACAATGCTTGACGATATCACAGGAAAAGTGATGGTGCCTGGAAATCATAATGACCAATAGTGAGAACAATAACCACAACAGCAATAAGCACCTCAAACACCTGAAAGTGGTATTAGAAGATCTACCAGGATAAGTAGACCCCTTGAACGATAATCTCCTTCATTATATTATGTATTGTTAACTGATTCTGGTGAACTAGAATGTTATGAAGAAGTAGTGCGGGTAGAAACTAGGAAGAAGTGGGAGCAAGCCATGAAAGAAGAGATGGAATCCTTAGCACATAACCAGACTTGGGACTTAGTCAGGTTGCCTACAGGTAAAACAACATTGTAGAATAAATGGATTTACAAGTTGAAGGAAGAAGATGGAGGTAGAAAGGTATAAAACTAGACTTGTGGTGAAAAGGTTTGCACAGAAAAAGGGTATAGACTTTGATCAGATATTTTCTCCTGTTGTTAATTTGAATTCAATTAGAACTATTCTAAGTCTAGTAGCAGCTAGAGATTTCCATCTTGAGTAGTTAGATGTAAAGACAACCTTTCTCCATGGATATTTGGAGGAAGAGGTATATATGCAACAGCCACAAGGATATGAGCTAAAAGGGAAGGAGAAACTAGTGTGCAGGTTGAAGAAGAGCTTGTATGGATTAAAGAGCTTGTATGGATTAAAACATGCTCCAAGGCAGTGGTATATGACATGCTTGTTGCAAGTTCTAACATGCAGGAAATAAATGTGCTCAAAACGAAATTGGCAAACTTATTTGCAATGAAGGATTTGGGTGCTGCAAAACAAATCCTTGGTATGCGAATAACTAGAGACAACAAGAATCACAAATTAAAATTGACTCAAAGTGATTACATAGAAAAGGTGTTGAAAAGGTTTAATATGTAGAATGTGAAACTAGTTAGTAAACCTTTGGCTAGGCATTTCAAATTAAGTAAGGAGGAGTATCCCAAGGCTTAGGAAGAAATGGCTTATATGTCTAAAGTTCCATATGCATCAACAATTGGAAGCTTATTGTATGCAACAGTTTTGCACAAGGCCTGATATTGCACACGTAGTGGGAGTTGTATGTAGGTATATGAACAATCTAGGAAAAGAACATTGGATGGCGGTGAAGTGCATTCTCAGGTATTTGAGATGTACCACAAATCAAGCATTATGCTTTGGTGGTTCAAACATTGCTCTATAGGGATATGTTGATGCAGATATGGAAGGTGATAGAGATAACAGGAGGAGCAGTATAGGATATGTATTTACTGTAGGTGGAACAACTATCAATTTGGTTTCAAAAATTCAAAGTGTTGTTACACTTTCAACAATAGAAGCAGAGTATGTTGCTTCTATAGAGACGAGTTCCGACGTCGTAAAACATAGCAACAATTGCTAACATGTCTACGATACATTTCGAGTGTTATACCTTATTCCACATATGTTAGTATATCATAGCTCGTCCACATACCTTCGGGTATATAGGGCGGTGTTACAGTACGTAAAGTATAAAGGAATGCTCTCCCTGTGTAGTTTGACAATAGACAATGCTAATATGGATTGGGCCTCCACGTACTTTCAAGTATATATTGGAGGATAAAACTAGGTTACTATTCGTCCTTAGGTAACCAAGTTAGCTACCTTGTACACTGTGATACACCGAACGTAGAATTCTGAGAGATTATCTGCTTGTACTTCTCGATTCGCTGGGAGGTATTTTGCAGCTCACAGTTGCTAGGTAAACCTTTTGCCTAGCTTACCCATTTTCGTTTATTTATTTTTTGTAATAAGATCAATCAACAATCATGGAAGAACATCAACCCTTATCCCGTCATTCATGGAGGATAATGAGTAAACCGCCTTTACCACCCAAAGCTATACCTATCCAGTCAAAGTTGTCTTGTCTGACTGAATCTAGTACTTCAAAGAATTCCAGTTCTTCATCTCAATTACCAAAAACACCTATACCAGTAAGTACTGTGACACCAGTTACTCCTATAGTTACTGGTACATCTGTTACTGAACTGGAATCTCCACAATTACCTAAGGATACTATAACTGAATCTAGTGAAATGGTAACCCAAGATGTTCAAAAACAAGTTGATTCTTAATCGAAAGATGTTGAACAAGAAATTACTTCTAAACCTAAATCTGTTCAACCAAAAATTGATCCTGAACCTATCACTGTTCAATCAAAAGTAACGCCTGAACCAGAAGTTGTTCAAGAAGCCCATTCTGAACCTATTATTTTACCAGAACACTTGGATCTTAAGGTTGAACAATCAAAAGTTGTTACCATACCAGAAGAAGATCAACCGGTACATCCTCAAACATCCGTAACTGTCAAGCCTTCCTCTTTACCTCAGGAACAAATACTAGAAATCTATTATAGACGTGACAGTGAAATTCTTCCACCTAGTTTGATTTCAATAGAAGAGGAAGTTGAGGTAGAAACACCCAGAACTCCATTCCATTTTGGAACTGGACTTTATTTGTATCCTCATACTCCTCATTTTAATGCTCCTTTTGATATTTATTACTTTCAGACACCTGTTGATTCGTTAGGAAATTTATTTGGACATTTGACTATGGCAGATTCAACATCCCAAACCTTACCATCTATTATAGTTACGACAGAATCTTATGTCACAACTTCTTCGATGTTTACTATGACACCTGAGTCACACTTGTATGGTGTTCTGTTCATCGCATCGGGTTACCAATCTTTATCTGGAACCCACTCTAGTGTTTCTTCTAGCCCTCGGTCTTCACCAATGTCCTCTACTAGAATTTTATCTGGTTCTTCATTAACGGATACTAAATAGATGGACCCATCAAGTCAATATCAATATGGTTCATCTGGTTACCATACTATGTATCTGCTTTACACTGTACTACCCCCATACAGAGCACAATATGCACAATCTCCTTATCCTCCATTTTCTAGGGGGCAGCCATATGTCAGTATGTCGTCGTCTTTGGGTCAGCCTGGAATGACTGTCTGTCAGTGGTAGGCAACAATGCCCATTCAACCTAGGCTTGTGTATCTATTACAACCTATGAAATCTATATCATCCATACCTATTAGACCTATTTTTACAGCTTTATCGTAGTCACAAGCTCAGATTGTTGTATATCAACCTGTGAAAGCTGGTATTTCAACCTAAAACCCCCAAGTTTTAGTTTTACAGATTCAACCTTCTCAGGAAGTTTTGCAATAACCACTTGTGCCTGGAGTCCAACAACCTCAAGCTAGTTTACCTTTTATTGGAATGACTAAGACTTACACTTTTTTAGTGTATTCATAACTTGGTCAAGCTTAAATTGGTGGGCAACAACCACTAAATAAACAACCATTGTATCATCAACAACAATAGTTCCTTAAATAGCCTTGACAACCCCAATATCGGTAGCAACAATTCTAGCAATACCGCCGTCATCGTGGACTTGGTCAACAAGCCTATGTTGTTTTTGGTCAACAACAAGTTTAGCTAGGTCCTGCTCAACAAACTTGTGCTAGGTTTGGACAACACTAATTGTATCCTGGTGTTCAACAACAACCTTACACTGTCTTTGCTCAACAAACTTACCGTTATCAAGGTTACCAGTACCATATGCCTTATGTTGGTATACAAAGGCCTATTGCCCAGGAAATCCCATCTTACCCTAGATATGCTCAACCTGACCTCAACAGACAGTTTCCTTTCATTACAACACTTGCATTACCATATCTAAATCGGCTCACCAATGACCCAATTCTTTATGCACCTTGATGGCTAGTGATTCCTCATAAATTACCTTTCGATATTCTAGAATTCAATGGAAACACTAGAGAAGACTCTTTCAACCATGTCATGCCTTTTCATTTATGGTGTTCATCAAACTCCTTGAATGATGATTCAGTTAAACTACGTCTTTTCCAGAGAATCCTTACTAGTCTGGCTACGAAGTGGTACATTGAGTTACCACGGGCTTCTTTTGATAAATTTACAACCTTAGCTACCACATTTTTAACCCAGTTCCAGTTACCCATATGATATGAAACTCGAATGTAAATATTAACCAACTTTAAACAAACTATTGCTACTCATATCTCTGATCATATTCATGAGTGGCATCATCATCGTCGAATGGTTAAAACTTATGTTCTTGATTAGCTTTTAGCTGAGTGGTTTATAAAATCCTTGTTTCCATCTATCACTGAGGATGTGGCAAAAGGTGGAGTTGTCACTGAAGAGCAAGTAATTTCTCATGTCCAAATTATATTTGGACTTGATTTACACATAATATGGCATGCTCTATGACAAGATCGTGAATGCCCCTCAACCAGCTTTCATTGTTCCTCCACCACCATCGAGTAAGGACTCTCATGTGGGCGATAGTGTGATTGGTTCTTCGAGCACTCAAACAGTAGGTAGACCATCTGGTCAAACACTTGCCATTTCCAATTAATCTTCAAATGCATCTAATAATACTCTTGCTTCCAAAATCAATGTCGTGTCATCTAACAAAGGAAAGAATTAAAGCAACCAAGAAGAAAGAAGAAGGGGAAAAACAAGAAGAAAGAAAATAACTCCCCTCAAGAGAAATCATCTAATTCCTCTCCTTCAGATAGGAAACCTCAATACCCATGTTTAATCTGTAACAATGAGTACTTTAGGTGAGATTTTCCTCACCGATCTGAAGTCTCAAAGCTTCTGAAGACTTCTAATGCATCTATGTTGTTGACTGATCCTTTTCCAAACCCCGAGATAAATATGCTTGCTACAAACTATGTTTCCACTTCCCAAGTGCTTATGCTATCTACCTCTAAGCCTAAGATTGAAGTTTTGGTGTCAACATGAAGTAAAGATTATGGAAATCAATCATCATCATCGAATAACAAGGCTAATCAACCTAATCATTCGACTTTGACTTTGTCTGATCCTATTCCACCACCTATTTAACCAGAGTTAATAATAAAACTGCCTAAGGGAGTTGTACATAAATCAACATTTAATCCTCAAACTCAAGCTGCACAAAATTATAACACAGTAAAATATTTGGCTTAGTCACATTTTGCTATGTCAACGCTCAATGTGCTTCCAAATTTTCACTCCCAAAACTAGGCTTTGTTGCTATCAATTGGTGGAATCGATCCAACTAATTCCAATATTGTGGTTTTCAATCATGCGGGTTATATGCCACAATTACTAGTACAATTAGCATTCTTAATTTAGGTAAATGCCTTGGATAAACTTATTTTCCAAACCATTATTGATGAGGGGTCATCTACTTCTATTATGTCTATGAATTGCTGGAAAACACTTGGCTCACTACCTTTGTCACATTCACCAACAACGTTGAAATATTTTGACAGTCACACGTATACGCGTTGTGGAATATTCTGTAATTTGTAAATTGAACTAGGGGTAAAAACAATAACTGTTGAATTTGAGGTTTTTGACAGACGCATTGACTACAACGTTTTCCAAGGAAGACTATGGGTTTATGCTATCGATGTTGTGGTTTCGACATACTTTCATATGATTGCATTCCCTTGTAAGGGAGGAATCATAGTTACCGATCAACTCGCTTTCTTTGCCTGTAGTTCACAGGCTACTAGAAGCATTTCATTGGTTCACAGACCCACACTATCTCTTTAAAACATTGGTGTAGGTCTCTTCAAGGATCCTTCCCTAATGGGTACATTTTCACTACCGTCACCTTCAAACTTGGTTGAAGTGGCAAAAGTTGAGACTTGTAACATGATATCTTCCACTTCATATGACTTAAGGAAGATTACCAATACTTCTGAAGTTGATAGTAATAATGAAATCATGCCGCTAAGCCCCATTGAGCTTGGATAGCAATCAATATCTCTAGCTTGTGTGGTGAAGCCAAATCTATATTCACCAATTGTATGAGAAGATTGTTCATTAGAATATGGTACTTCCTCTGATCCTTTTTCACGTGTATTTTCTACTGATGAAGGAATCATTCAATCAGTGATGATGGAAGAAGGACTATGGGAAGATTATTAGCATCGTTCCCTTCTTCCAGATCACATAGAATATTTTTAAAATGAACTTAATCACCCTTCAGTTGTTGATTTCCTTTCAAATTATGTTATTATAGATACAATAGATTCCGAGCGAAACTTGTCAAATATTGAAGAAACTACTTCTATCAATATTTCTACCAAACCTTAAGTTGTAGAAAACATTCATGTTGGAAAATCTTGTTCTCCATCAAAAGCTGATATTTACCATGCTCTCTTTTGTGAATTCTAAGAAATATATGCATGGTCATATGAGGAGATGTGAGGTATTGACTCTAGTATAGTCGATCATGAAATAAAAATGGTCAAACCAGTTCGAGAGTGCCTCCATCTTGTTCATGCAAAGAATGTTGCTACCATTAAAACAAAAGTTGAAAAACTTTTGCATGCTGGTTTCATATACCCTATTCCTCTTACTCATTGGGTTTCCAATATTGTTCTTGTCATGAAGAAACAAGGGACAATACGGGTGAGCGTCGATTATAGGTATGTTAATCACGCTTGTCCAAAAGACAATTATCCCACTCCCTTTATCGACCAGATTATTGATTAGTGTGTCCGATGTGAAATATTTTAATTCATGGATGGTTTTTCCAGCCATAATTAGGCAAATATCTGCCTAAAGGACCAATCTAAAACAAATTTTATTTGTCCATGGGGAAAATTCGCTTATAGGAAACTTCCCTTTTGGTTTGAAGAACGTAGGGGAAAATTTTCAGAGGGAAATGACCTATGCCTTCCATGACATCAAACATATTGTTCAACCATATCTTGTTGAATTACCTGCTGATTCACGAAAGTGGACTAATCACCCGCAGCATTTGAGAGCTATATTTTTACGGTGTCAACACTACAAAAGATGACTCAATCCACACAAATGCATGTTTTTTGTTGGTTCCGGTCGTTTTCTTGGTTTCATAGTGTCTAAGGAGGGAATTCGACTTGATCAAAAAATTCTTGACTTACCTCCACCTTCCAATCTTTTATACTTCTGAGGAGGTTCATTCCCATTTATGTTGAAATGGCTAAAGGATTTACTTGTCTATTGAAAAAGGGGATACCCTTCCATTGGGATTAGGTTGTACAAGCTTCCTTTGATGCTCTTAAAGATACATTAATTAGAGAATCATTAATGTATTCCCTGAATTATCAAAACAACTACTTCCTGTATCTCATCACTGCAGATACAACCACTGGAATGGTTTTAGTCCAAGAAGAAGATGGGATTGAAAATCCGATATATTATTTGATCTACAATCTCAATGATATAGAAGCTAAGTAATCTCACATCGAAAAGTTATCTCTAGCTGTTGTTTAAGCGGTACAAAGATTTCGCCACTATATCCTGCTCCAAAAGACCACAGTCATTTTGAATTGCAACCCTATGACATATATTTTGTCACATCAATTGTTGGGGAAAAAATACTAAAAATGGATCATCATTTTGTAGGAATTTGATTTGGAATTCATCAAATCCAAATCAAATAAATAACTTGCTTTCGTTGAGCTTCTTTGCAACCTTCCATCGAATATCATTGATTCAACATCAGAACCATCAATTCTGGATGGGTCTTTATTCCTAATTTCATCATCTAACCCCTGTGATGGAGATATATTGATTTATCTCCAGACCCAAACTTTTTGACCTGATACCTCTCACTCACAACAGCAATGTATCTGATAGCAAGCCAAAGATTATATGATCATTGGCGACACTCTTTACCGTCATGGTATCAATACGATTTTACGAAGGTGCCTCACACATGAGGATGTCGAGAAATTTTTAAACGATTTCTACTTAGGTGCTTTTGGTGTACACTTATCTAGATATGCTACCGCATAGAGAACTACCTGTGTTGGCTACTTCTAGCCTAACATACACAAATATTGTATTATTGCAGTTAGAAGTTGTCATGCATGCTAGATCTATGACTGTAAAGCTAGATTACCTTCACACTAGTTTCTCCTTCCTTTTTACTACATATCCTTATGGTTGCTACATATATATCTCTTCCTCCAAATCCCCATGGAGAAAGGTTGTCTTTACATCTAACTGCTCAAGATGCAAATATTCAACTACTACTAGACTTAAAATAGTTCCGATTGAAGTCATTTTAACAACAAGAGAAAATATTTCATTAAAGTCTATACCCTTTTTCTGTGTAAAGTCTTTCACCACAAGTATAGATTTGAACATTTTTCTACCTCCATCTTCTTCCTTCAACTTGTAAACCCATTTATCCTGCAATTTTGTTTTACCTGCATGCGACCTAACTAAGTCCCAAGTCTGGTTATATGCTAAGCAGTCCATCTCTTCTTTCATGGCTTTCTCCCACTTCTTCTTGGTTTCTACCTGCACTACTTCTTCATAACATTTCGGTTCACCAGAAGCAGTCAACAATACATAATATAATGAAGGAGAGTATCGTTTAAGGGGTCTATCTATCCTGGTAGATCTTCTAACACCACTTTCAGGTGTTTGAGGTGCTTGTTGTTGTTGTGGTTGTTGTTTTGGCTATTGATCATTATGATTTTTAGGCGCCATCACCTTTTTTGTGATCTTGTCAAGCATTGTGTATTCCAATATTTTGGTCTTCTGGCTTGGGTCCTGTGTTTTGAACATGAATTTTATATTAAGCAACCTTATCTTGGAGTCATGATAGGAGGATGTATTTCCCTTCATTTGATTTTTGTTTTAGCTTTCAGCTTGAGTTTTGATGTCTTATATGCTTTTTCACTGCGAACTTGGGTTCAATTATGTAGTGATTTTGGTTTTCCTTATCTACATTATGATATAATGGGACCTTTTGACTTCATAGTTTTTGGAATAATAACTTCATTTTATTGTCAAGTACATTTTAATTTCCTAGATATTAGAATCATTCATTCATTTTCATGTTGGAACGGGTATAAGACGAGGCAGAAAACAAATCTAGCAAATTGTAGGAGTTTTTTCTCTATCTTTATTATTTTTGGATTATGTTGTTTTTTCTATAAACATATTGGGTTCTTGGAAAAATAGTGGCTTTCAAAAGTTTGATAGGATTACAAAGGAAATCACCAAACAGATAGAATATGCAACTTTATCTCTATATTTTGAGACTCACCACAATGAAGAAGATAATATTGAACGTTCTAAATCTAAAGCAAAAATATTTAAACATTGTATTGCCAAATACATTTGTTACACGCCTTTCCATGACCAAAATAGATCTATAACATTTCCTAGAGATAATATGATATACAGAGAGATGCATTTCCCACTAGAGGATGAGAAGATACATTGTCTCATTCATCATCTAATAGTATACAAAAATCAATTTTTATGTTCAAATATTTGTGACTATGTGCCATATGCGCTTTGGCTTCTAAGCAGATTATGCCACCTCACTTAGAATATGCCCATACCTTCGTTCTAAACTACCAACATTAGTACTTGTACAAGTTTATGATGGGCCCACCCTCAATTTTAGACTTAGAAAACCCTAAGAAATATAGCATACAACTCAACACTTATCCAAATACTTTACCACTTAGCCAAGTTATATATTGCAGGGAACAATAATATCCCAATAAATAAACGACACAATAGAAAGGTTAGGGTGCATCCTAGGTGAGTGCCTTAACTTTATTAATGAAGGTGGTCACAACAACTATAGTACAATATATATGAGTCTAGCTACTTCCCACGACCCATTTACATAAGAATAAATAACCTAAGGAACGCCTTCCTTACTACCACTGTATCTTATCTGGTAAAATAACAGGAAGATGCACGGAGTTAGGTAATCTTTTTGGCATTATCAATGTGTAACTTTGTAAATTAATTTTTAAATTCCCTTAATCATTGTTATAATAAACATCATCATTACATAGATAAATATTTAGTAAAAGTATAGTTAGTTTCACAACCATTAACTCTCATTGTTGTAACATATTAACTTAAATTTCATGCTATAGACATGCATTGATTCCATGATTCTTTTAATTCAATTAGTAAATCACATACTTGATAATACAAACATGACATCATGAAAGAAAATAACATCATAAAAATGGCACAATAAACAATCACATAATTAGAAAATGAAATATTGTGGAAACCCTGTAGGGTGAAAACCAGCAAGCATTTAATTTTATTATGAAACGCTCATGAGGATGTTCACCCCTCACTCATTTCTTATAAGGGAGTCTATACCTTGACCACTGCCATAAAATATTACATAGAAAATTCATCTTAAATGCAACATAACTAGCTATAAGCTATTACAATCTTCATGATGTCATTTACCCATGAATACTCAATCTTTATGTCTTTATGGTATGAAAACTTCTATTAGTGGATCATCCTACAATAATTATTCTTCAATCTACACAATTCTTTATCTGTCACAATGTTATACATGAACTATCCTTTGCACAAGTGACCATTTTTTCCTACCATTGTTGTCATTATCACACTTAATATCATGATTATATAAAATCATAATCAACCAATAATAAATCTTTATTAGTGACACTTCAACATCTATTTGTGTGCATTCATAAAACATAAACAAAATGTAATGACATATCTTCTTTAACATCATTGCGCATGCATTAGTAACAAGAAAATCACTATCAAGCATAATCTTTCAAACAAAACACTAACATAATCTTCCATGCACTTTCATATTATTTACAAAGGAAAGGTAACACACTAGATATTTTTCTTGTGCATGGAAATGCATAACAAGATTTTAGGAGAACTAGCGCAACAGACAATTTTCTTTGTGCCTACTCTTATGTTTTCTTTTCGAGAAGTATTAACGAAATAAATTCTATACTTATACATGTGAATGTGTGTTCTTTTCCAAAAACATCTTTTCCATAGGAAAGCTATTCACAATGGCTATTATGTATAAAATTGAATGCTCTATTCCAAAAAAAAGTTAATATAATAGTTATAATTTCTTGCATGCAACTACTTGTCCTCTTCAACATAAAAGAACATGATATATTTTTCTTCTTGCATGTGAAACAGGTATTTATTTCCAAAGGAAACTAACTAAATCTTTCATGCAAAACCACATTTCTTTTGTAAGGGATCAAATGCATAACATCTATTCTTTCATTCATGCAAAGAGACATTTTTGTCTTACCAAATTACTACCCCAATAACTATACATAATCTTCTCCCAAAAGAAGGCTAACATAATCAATATCATGTGATTGCACCTTTCTTTTCTCC
>APFE030203549.1:73908-84104 GCA_000404065.3 Pinus taeda
ATTCACTTTTATACAACAGTTTTTATGTGAACTCTTTCTCAAAAAAGTTACTTATGTCTTTCTGCTTCACTCAAGCATCCTATTCATGTAAAATCACACATTAATTTCGAGTAGATCCAATATAGCACATATTCTTCCTATGCATATAATCACATATTCTCTTTACAAGTACAATGTTTCTCTGTAATAATTTAATGCATATGAATTATGAGAACATCCTTGTTAATATTTTAAATGAAATAGCTTAATTCCTTTTAAATAATTATACATATAATTGTTGTATTTTTGTATATGTGAATAACTTATTTATCTTTTCAAAAATTCAACTTAATTATCTTATTTTTATTCATGCGGAATAACTTTATTCTATTTTCAAGAAATATCAAAATTAATAATTATTTTTCATGCATGAAATTAATTTATTTATTTTCAATAAAATTTACACAATAGTTATCTCTATATGCACATAAACCATTATTCTTATTGTAGTGGCAAATCAAATCACAACACTCTATTTTACTATGTCTTTCCTTTTTTAGTCATCGACTTTGGGCCCAGTTTCCAAACAACTAAAAACACATTTTTGACATAAAGAAGAGGTTTTGGTTGGTAATGTATTCATTAAGAGAAACCTCCATAAGTTTTTACACAGGTATCTTTTTTTTGGAATATTCAAATGAATCTTTGCAACCCATTTTTCGAAATGTAAATATTAAATAATTTCCTTTTTCTCTCCAACATATTGACCAGTTTCCTAGGGAATTTGAAAAATTTTTTTTAAATATAGAAGAAGATTTGCGATGAGAATGGGCTCATTTAAAAAAAATACTCTTTATTTTTTTACACATATATCACATTTTGGGAGACACAAAGACATATTTGAACCCTGTTTTCCAATAAATCATGCAATTCACACAATTATTTTGACATGAAAATCTTTTAAGAATTCAATGAACAAAACACTTATTCCTATATGCATGCAATTTGTTAGAGGTTTTCCCAAGAAAATAATCTTGACTCTTTATGATCTGAAAATTTTGAAGCAAATAAATTTGATTCTTATATCATCAACACAATAATTTTCAAAGAGCATAGTTATTTATCTTTTAATGCGTGTTTGGCATCTATTCCTTCTCTATATTTTTTTCTTTCTACATGTATTAGGTCGTTAGTTTTCCTATTTTCCCATAGGCTTACAATAAATACAATTAAGAAAATGCAATAGATTTTCTAAATCCTAAAATAATTACACAAATCACCCATAAATCACTCCATAAATCACTTCATAAATCATAATTTTCTAAATTATACAATCACTCAATAAATCATTCATAAATCTCTCATTCTTTTCTTTTCAATGTAGATTTTATTTTTTCTTATGAACAAAATGTCACCTATCCATAGGTTTTCTAAAAGTATTACTCATTATTTCTAAAACCCATAAAATATACCAACTTGGAAATGTATTTATTAAATGAAGATATAAATTTTTCTAATAAAATAAATTATAATTCATCTTGTATATCTATTTTATAGTTGAGAATTACAAAGATAATCCTCATGTAATATCAATATAATAATTAATAATATTTAATTATTCAAAACCATCATTTTACGAGAGTTTTTATGAGAGCTTATGCTAGAGATATTACAACTACTTACCTGCACTGCCAACTGTTGAAACACCTGTGGGTTTGCGAACTTTACCACCAACTTTCTGAGCTAATGAACTTGAACAATGACTCCGCTAGAGTATGAATCATGTTCCCTGACTAGGTAAGTTATGTGCCTTTCATGTAGCAATCTAGGCATCTCCCTCTACAACAGTAGTTGTCATCTATGTGGGATGACTCAGTAGCTCTATGGGAAAAGTAGTGACATAAGTTTATTCTGTAAGCTCTAATAGTAGTTCCAACTACACCAGTAGCTAGTGAGCCACAAAAACTGACAAGTAGAAATCCGGCTACCATCCAACCAAAGCAAGCTAGGCCAACAACATACCTTTCATCTCGAGACAATCGACATCTGACACTAAGATGCTACATAATTTTCCTTTTCATTCTACCAGCTGAATGTTAAACCATGTTGTTCTCGCTTAAACCCTCTACCATGCAACCCCAGAAAGGTCACTTGAGAGTAGGCTTCTCCCTAAAGAATGGAGAGCCAAGGGCACACCTTGAGAATTACATATGCTCCCGTACATTAGCCCGAGAGAATATTTCTACACAGAATAGGCGAGGATATCTCGGGGTGGGATAATGATCATTTTGGAAGAATTTTCTGCTCAGCCCCCGGTAGTTTCCCTTTCACAATTATGTACTTATACACTTATAATGAAACCAACAAAATTCTTAGACGTGTAATGTGGAGTATTCATGGTGTCAAATGGGTCTATCCACAACTTTTTGAATATATTTCCTTCCGCTTGCTTACATTCCTGTCCAAATTCTAGATTTATCCCATGAAACATTTTATGCCTTATCTAGACAAGGAAATTCTGAGGTTGTTCAGAGTTTCCAGCTTCCGTGTGCCAATCCACTGTTAAGTTCCTCTGCAATTATATTTTGTTGTGTTTTAGTAGTCTCGGCTCTTCGCTCAAACTTGCACCTCTTGTAATTTTAATAACTTATTCTCATGATATATTATATCCAGGAGGTTACAATCTACGAGATATCTGAAATGCGGTGATCAACTAATGAAGAAAGAGCTAAAAGATTAAACAATAGTGAAATTTCTTTAAAGACATTATATTTAAAAATAAATATTAAAATATATTAAAAAAATATTTATATTTATTTATAATATATATATATAATATATATATCAGATTCTTCATTAAATGGTTTTTATTATTCAATTTCTGTTAAATATTAGTCTGTTTTTAGTGAAATGGAGACCATATATAAATAGATCCTTTTTAGATGGACATATTTCGAAGAGTGGACATTTAATGTGGATCTCATGAGTTCTACGGTAGGTGATTACTATTGGATTGCCTTGACTTCAATATCTATATTAATGGATAAAATTATTATGTAAGATAGATTTAGTGTAAATTTTTACAAAGACATGATATCTAGCATAGATTTATTATAAATTTTGACTCGTAAGGATTGGGAGTTAATATCAAGTTATTTTTAACAAGTAAATGTAAATGAAAAAATTTAAAATGAAATTGTCATATTACATAGATATTCAAGAAATTGTGTTATTTCGGAAAAGTGGAACCAACATAGATCCATCTTAACATTGGATCTATCAAGGGTCGAGAGAGATCAAATCCATCTAGGTGCAAAATTTTCCTCTAGTTTTTCACTCAAATGAGAAGATTGCACCTCAAGAAATTTGATCCTCTCAACGCTTTATAAATCAAAAATTAAAAATAATTTAACTAATAAATATTTTAACATTAATACTTATTCAAAAAATAATTTATTTAAAATTGTATTCTCAAACTAGTAAAGGATTTCAAATTACTCATACGTATTATCAAAAATATTTAAAGTTGATATGTTATTAGTTTTGAACAAATCATGTGGTGTATTTTGGTTGATTACAGCTTGCGTACCCTCATTTTCTCCAAATTTGAATCTTTACTTAAAGGGATGGTCACTAAAAACATATCAAAGTGAGATTCAAATTGGAAACTTCAATAAAACTAAAGCAAATTAACTATTTCGTGAAAATGTGGTCATAATAACATCATCATTCGTCACTAATGGCTCATAATGGCTCAAAATTAAAAGAGCTTCGAAAATATTAGTATTGAAATTTTGATCACAACTTGTTAAATTCTAAAATACTCCCTAAAAATATTTTTTTTTAATCAGTTAATAATTTAGAATAATGTTTTGAAGATAAAGTTTTATCTATGCCTAATTTTATTCCATTTTAATAATTATGAATTTTTAGTATCATACAAATATATGAAATCGTTATCATATTTTTATTTTAATCAGGTAAATATTTTTCGATCATATGGTACTGGTTTTATAATGTACATTTCATACATGCTTCAAGTTAGTAATATTAGTGTTTCGAAGTATCGTCACTTCTTGTTGTCATCTATATTTTGGGTAATTGACTATAGTTGAAAGGTTATAGATTATATTGACATCGTGCATAGAAAATAATAACCCGTTATACGTAGAGAGTAAATATTCGACTATAACTAATGATATAACTATTAATGGGCAGGCATTTGAGGTGGGTGTCATTCTAAGGAACTAGAAGAGAATATACGAATGCATTCCACATTACTTACCACCTATCCTTCAATGAACACATTGCTTCCCATAGGTGAAGGGGATGCCAACTTTGACCCATTTAACAAAATGGCAAGGTATTCGTCACTATGCAAAGAATTCATAGGTTCATCTATAACTTCATGCACGGAGTCTCCCATCCATGTTCTAGACCTCGACTGGGAGTATCAACAAACTATGACATAAATGGACAACTTGGGGTGATTATTGTTTCGATGGAGATATTGCATAAAAATAGAAGCTAAAGCCATGGGTAATTACCTTATACATGTCACAATAATTTTCTTCACAAATTATTTATAAGGGACGACATTAGAGAATATACTCCCTGATAGTAGATAGCCTTGACTTGGTTAACATAATGGCCTATGATTTCCATGGTCTTAGAAGTAATTTAGCAAGTAATATATGAGTGGAGCACCATTGTCTCTCTATGATCACAGTTCTAATAGTAACGAAATCTTTGGGGTCCAGTCATGGTTGGACATTGGCTTGTCTTCTAGTAAAGTGATTACAGGAATTCCCCTCTGTGGGCACTAAAGGAAACTTTAGAATGTATAGGATGTTCAAATAAACTCCCCATCTTTTAGTGTAGGTATATAAAATGACACCATTACCTAATCTGTTATTCATGATTTCATTAGAAATAATGCATCCACAAAGATGTTTAATACCACCATCGTTTTGGCTTACTATTACATAATAATGGATTATATTTGCTACAAACTTTGATGTTCTTGTTCTAGTAGCTTGACATACAGTAGTCATTGTCACTATATCTCTAATGTAGAACTCATATTTTCCAAAAAGTGAATAGTTTCTGACAACTATCCCACTTGTTTTATATGGGAATTAAATAAAATGTGTCTCATATTTTATGTTAAAATTGAACAAAATAAATCCGAACATCTCCAATATGGTTAATCATACATATTATTATATGTATAAATTATCTAAAACTCATATCATATATTATTTTAGAAATATGTTTGTCAAAAATTAATATTTATATACCATCTTTGTAGAATATTATTTTTAAATGATCTTTTTATTTTTGTTGGATGTAACTTTTATATCTCAGTTTTGTGAAGTTTATTTAATAGAGTAAAGGAATATTTCTTTTTAGTATTCAATATTGTATAAAGATTATGTAAATATATTGTAATTTTTTTGTGGTGTTTTCTCACAAAGTTTATATTGAAATATAATACTACTTTTTAAATGGTTTATTTCAAAAATTTAGGATAGATAGTGCATATAATTTATATCGTCAAATTTCATTTGTGTAAATTAAATGGTAGTTAAAATGGATTTATGATGCAGATTATAGTTTTATATAATAAAATTACCCAAGGCATACATATATCTTTTGACACTGTACCAATGTGGATGACACAAGAGTTAGAGTTAATCACAAAAGTGAGGAAAATGTAATGTCACTTAAGACAATTGAGCTATGGTTACAAGTAATTGGTAAAAAAGAGGGTAGTGGAATCTCATGGTCTAGACATGATGCAAGTGAGCTAGGGTTAATGAACTGATGGATATGATTGTGCAAAGCTAGCTATTTTGAGATAGTTTGTAATTTCTAAAAAAAATGAAACATAGTAATTATTTAAACCTTTATTATTGAATATTGCAATACATTATAGAAATTGGGTCCACGAAGAATGTATTTTATAAATTGTTGTTTGTATTACAATTATTTGTTATTGTAAATTTTGGTTAGCAAACATGTTCTAGAGTATGGGATATCCCACATTGTTAGACCTACCTTAAAATTGGGAGAGGTAACTATTGCATTTCATATCATAGATATAACATACCTCCATTTCATACTTTTTTTTTACTTTGTCCTTACTCAAAGCATCGTACTTTCAGAGTATAGATTTCTCGATTTACCCTATAAATTATGTTCTCCCCTAACTTACGATGGAAATAATTTAATTAAGAAATCCATTATAATTAATTTTGTTCTCCCTAACTTACGATGGAAATAATTAAATTAAGAAATCCATTACAATTAATTTTGGGTTTTCTCTCCATTATGCTTTCCATTACAAATTACTAATTCCTTTCGCAAGGAATAATATTTTATCGTATATCAATTTTGGCATGGATTACCATACCAAAATCTAATGTTAGCTTCTACCAATCCAAATGAAGTAATGAAAGCCTTTTGTGTTTGGTTTTTAATTTATTTCCAACTAATGTTGTCATGGGTTTGTGACCTCCCATTAATTTCTACTAAGGAATATGATTTTAGGTGCATTACTAGCATACCCCAAGGCCCTCTTTGTAAATTTGGATTTAATTACAAGGGTTTAACCACGAAGTATTGGAATCTCTTGGTTGTTTATATATTTTTGTGTTGTTCATATTTTTTTAAATTTCTCATGGGCCATATAGAACAAAATTGTGTACCTAGTGCAATTCGTTTTGCTTCCAGTCTCAAGGAACATTTATATTGCCTTCATATTACATTAATTGGCATTGTACTCATATGTGAGATCCAACCTCTGATTAATTTAGGTGTATGAAATAACAATTTAGTGGAGGAATTTCGTATTGCATACCTGGCATGGTGGTTGCATGCCAATTATTAGTACATGTGACCCTTACATTGCTGTATGTAATATCCTTATGAAGGGTTGAGATCTAAAAGTTTTGATCTGACGGTGGAAATTTCAATTAGGGAAATTGAAAACCCTATCACCCAATTCATGTTTTCATCTTTTTTTCGTTCGTTTTTTCTTTTCTCAGTCGGCCAAAGAGTCCCTATACAACAACTTCATGTATTTCTATTTCTTAACGATAGAGACTGCTCACAACTAGTTATTTCTTCCAAGGATGGAAATATATGGTGATTTGACTGTGTCCATAAATGTGAAACAAGGTAAGTGACTGTACATTGGTTTCCATGAGGTTCATGGTTATATTCAAAATTTTCGAAACCGTCTAATTATATACATTTACTATGAGGTTTTTACCTTAATCCTTGCCTTTTTTTAGGGATTAACAGTGTGTATGTGATAATGGAAGTAGTCTCGTGGACTTGAACTTGAGTGGAAAGGAATATTAATTCCACGCTAACTATTCCTCCGGTCACACATTATAATATTAGATTCTTGGGAATTCATTATGTCATTCATCATGTCGTTCGGGCATTGACTCAGTTTATATATTTTCCCTGGTCTTTCTGGCAAAAAAAAAAGGAAACATTAGCTACAGAGTATAAAGCTCAGCATTAACCTACAAGGTAATAATTTCTCTTCCTTTTTGCTCCCATGAATATAGTAACTCAAATTTATTCCTAACCGAGATTTTGGGAACAAATTCCCACCGTTGTTGGGAATGGAAAAACATTTGTAATCTTGTTTTTATAGCTTTGCTTCATATCACACGTATTTCTCAACAATTGTATGGTTATTGTGATGTTAACCCAAATTTTCCTTGGTCAATAACCCAATTTGCTTCGTTAAATACTTATTGATGGTTTTCTCTGTTATAATGTCATGATAGATCTATATAGATTCTTACCCGCTTATTATACATAATTTGTTCCTTACATTCCCTAATAATTAGCACTTCTCTATGCCTTAGAAGTACGAATTTTGGAGGAGTGATTTTTCTACTTTGGATTTTCATTTTGGCTTGAATGGTAACTATGCTTTTGCATGGCCACAGGTCGTCTCCCTCTAGATACTCTCATGCTCACATGCATATGCGGAAATCTGGTAGTTCCAGTTAGGATTTTGAAACCTACTATTGGGTTCCTTGAGTTTTATTTTAAATTAATATGAACCCTTCAAAATTAGTTTCGTCCATTAAATTTGTTACACCAGTATTTTGAACCTCCCTGTATTGGGTTCGAATTGTGCAAGAAGTCTTCGTCGAATTGTGCAAGAAGAGTTCTAATATGCACGAGAAAGACTATCATTATCACAGAGACTGTTATATAAATAAACTTTTAGGGTGACAAAATTGAGTTCTATTGTGGTTTGAATTTCATGCCTGCTTATTAGTTTTTAGCATAGTTTAATTTTCTTCTCCAGTCATTTTTCCAACTTGTTTGGAATTATGCATGTTTCTATTTTTAGCCATTTACATTATGATTCTAATCATGTTACCTGAAAAACAAATTTATGTATATTATTACCTTTTGTCTAAAAGTAATTTGCACTATTTTATTTACTTCTCTTTGTATTCATTTGCATATATTCTTTTCATGCATACCTTGTAGGTTTGGTCTTATAAAATTTGTTCATGAAGTAACAACTTAAAGAAAATTAATATTCTTTGTTTATTTTTCTCAATTAAGAGTATTATGCTTGTCCTTATAGATCTGTAATGGTTTATTCAAAATTGTATTTAAACTTAATGCATAAGTTCACTCTAATTATATTTTCTTTTCTTTTTTAATTTATTCTGCACATATTCATAAAAAAAGTTTCTGAATACTCTTTGCTTCTTAGATTAATGTTGACACATATTCTCAATAGTCTTTGATTGTTAGATCTAGTGTCTACACATATTATATTTGTCTTTGTTAAATAGAAATTCTTTCCAGATTTAGCTATAGTTACAAGAGCCCGAAGGTCATATAGAAAGATAGGAAATTTATTTTTATTCTATCTCATTTTAGAAACAACGTTTTGGTTTTTACATGGCCTGGTTTTTTCATGTTTCCATTCCCGAAGGAATAATAAAATTAAATTATTTTCAATAGCCAGATTAATCATACATAAGATTGCATAATTTAGTTCCTAGTCAATCAATAATTTTTACCATAACGTAGATTTTCGTCTTTTGACCTGTAAAATAATTCCAGAATAACTATTATGTGATCATCCTTATGCTTTCTCTCTTAATACTAATTCCTAGTTATCTGAATTTTTTATAAATACACTTTGGAGTCATAAATTCGTATTTATAGAAAGTATGTTAGAGTCAAGATGCACACCATACAAAATAATATACATAGCTATTAAATCATGCACAACAGACACAGAAGATTAACGTGGTTCACCCAACCAATCTGGCTACGTCCACCAAACATAGACATCGGCAATCTTTATTATCAAACAGGAGATTACAAAAATTAATCAATTCCTCACAAACTCTCTCTCAAAACAATCCGTATGAATACCTGTTTTATAGCTAGGAGAATCTAACTACCTTATAAATCCTCTCACATCAAATATAGGATGCATTAACTCTCTCCCAACAACCTGAAGCTAATCTAGCAACAAATTCCTATTGTTGTCACCTACTGAGATTTTTGCCTATTTTATTTAAAACACAAAATCTCAACAATCTCCACCTTGACAACAATTAGCCTGATGCCCTATTTCTTTATTACTTTATCTTTTTTGCAAGCCAAGAGAAGCCAAACACCAGTGTAGCTTCTCTAACAAAACTGGTTTCGTGAACATGTGTGGACAATTCTCCTTTGTATGCACCTTTTCAAGAGAGACTCCTCTTTCAGTGATAACCTGTCTTACAAAATGGTACTTGATCGGTATATGCTTTGATTTACTATGATAGGCCGGGTTCTTGGCCAAATGTATTACACTTTGACTGTCACAAAATAACTTGATGTTGTCTTGCAACGTACCAAATTCACCAAACAAACCTTTCAACCAAATCGCTTCTTTGCAAGCATGAGAAGCAGCAATGTATTCTGCTTTAGTAGTGGATAGGGAAAATTTTAAGAACCCCCTAAATTTACATGTATAATAAATGGGAGAATCTCCATGGTATATAGGAAAAATGGAAAGTGATTTTATCAATAATATGATATGTATATATAATTTTTTGGCGAATCTCTCACCAAGCATGGAAAATATTTTACTGAATTATAAAATCTTGTGTTTATTGAATAAACAAATGAAATCATTGCATTTCTTTAAAATATCTTTTGAAATCAAA
>APFE030203557.1:0-13434 GCA_000404065.3 Pinus taeda
TTAAATTTAAATTTAATATTGTATTAATCCAAAGTTATTAAATTTAATAATATTAATATAATATTAATGCTAATAGTTTAATATCAATATTAGATTCAATGATGTTTTTACATAGCATGATAATAAAATGTATAGTAAAATTACATCAAATTAACATATATGGTTTCTTCTTTTAAAAATTAATTTTACAATAATTTAATTAAAAGAAGTATTAAAATATTTTGGAGCAAGATTTTCAATTCTTTGTGTTGAATTAACCTTTTTTCTTTTGATTTAAGAAATGGTATTAGCTTGAGTAAAGAGTAAAGATGTTTAAAATTTTACCTAATTTGGAACTTTAATGTGGCAATTTTTTTTTGTTAAAGGTAAATTTATGATCCATTCAAATTCATGATAAAAGAGCTATTAAACACATTAAAAGAGTTATTAAATACATTAGCGATTTAAGATTCAAGTGAAGGTTTTAGCAAACATTAACGAAAAAATATTTTTATTCTTTTTTGAGGACGTTACATACTTACACATTGGAGTCATTCTGGGATTTAGAATGCTTATGAAAAAAAAACTATTTCAAAAGAGGGTGTTTACCTTTAATTGAGGTTAATACAATTTTGATAAAATTTTATTGTTGGGTAGATTGTTTTTCTATTTAACATTAAGGTGTTGTTGGGTAGATTGTTTTTCTATTTAAGATTAGGGTGTTGTTGGGTAGATTAAGATTAATGTTTTAGCAAATATTAACAAAAAATATTTTTATTATTTTTTGAGAATTAGGCCGTAGAATGCGCCTCTTGACTAAGATGGAAGGAAAATAAAGAAAAAAAAAAAAAAAAAATTTAAATTTAATTGAGATTAAATAATTTGTAAATTATTATTAAGATAAATTATTTTCTATTTAAACTTTAAATGTGAAATATATGTTTCTAGCTAAATTAATAGAAAATCAATAATTAATGAACAAATAAACAACTTACTCAATTTAAACTCAAACCTAGAAGCAAAGAATATATATATTATATACTAATATATTATATAATATATATAATATTAATATTGAAGTAAAATTTTATATATAAGATAGCCCAAAGACCCAAATCTAGTAATATCCGTATATTTTTACTTTAAATATTATGGATAGATAAAGAAATAGATTTATATGATTCTCGTGATGTATGTTGTAATACATTGGAGTAAGCATTCTTGCACTTCCGATACATTGGTTCAAGAAGCTTTTTGCTTTTGTATGTTGGGTTGCAATATGTGCATTTGATTTTGAGTCAAGAAAATATATTTGTATTATATTATCATGTTTCTAATTTGGTTTAAAATTTTGATGAAAGAATGGAATTAGATAAACCTACCTTCACACTGCGTTAGTCATTCAAGCATCTCTATTACTTAGATTTATTTAAAGTTTTGGTTATAAGAAAGTGTTTATGTGGCTTAATTTAAGTTTAGGTTTAGGTTTAACGAGTGGCCTTAAAAATGCAAGGAAATGTTCAAGGATTTTTAAGTCTGGATATTTTTTTGATATATGGGTTGCTTCGTCAATATTTATGCAAATGATGTTTTTGGTTGTTTGGTTTGTGTCGCATTCCTTTAACATTTTAATGGGAGGAGTTACTAATTTTTAGTAAAGAATATTTCAATGCAGCAAATTTTGGCTTAGATTTCCTCTGCGGGTATTAGTGAGTCTAGGGGCTTGGTTTGTTGTAGGTATAACATACATACTTTTTTTAGGGTGTTTTTCTTTTCTTCAAATACGGAATCTTGTTGGGATAACTTTTATTTTTCTTATACCTTCTTTTAGATCTATCAGGGAGAAACCTAGATCTAAAAGTGTAGTATTTATCCCTTTTGTTGCACTAATAGACATTTTTTGTAGTTTGGTTTCCATGATTATAAAAACCACATCCCCACTTAGGCATGTTTCCTATATCTTTGCACATATATGAAGTAAACATATTATCAAACCTTTTGAAATCTTTGTTTACCCTTTGAGCCAAAAAATTCTCTTGGATTACTATCCTATTGTGCCTATCAGCCATTGCTATGGACATGACTTCTAGGGTGATGCCTTCATCTTTAAAATATTTCTCTACTACATCTGGAAGTTCCCTTGGAAAGCTTCTGATATAGTATTTTATATATGTAGGATCATTAATTTTTCCTAATTCTATTATCAACTTTTGCATATAATAAAAATATTGATCATGTTAGGCAAGATAACAAAGCCTTTGAGTCATAAACAAGGACGCAATATGGTCACGATCTATATCAGTCTCAAGACCATAAAACTGTGCACTCAAGGCTTGCATTACTACTCCATCTACTTTGAGGTCATTCATCAACTCATCTTTTTTCCTTTGTGGCAACCAACATCGCTAATCTTTTGCAAGTCTTATGAAACCGTTTATCAACTGTGTATCCATATACGTTGGTGCGAGGGTCACATATTCTACCTTTTTTCCAGTAACCTAATTTGTTAACGGTTGGATGGAAACCTTATTTCTTTTGTAGATTGACATCCAAAGTTAATCATTGGATGGTCGGGCATACTTGAGATGATTTTATTAGTCCCTTTAATTCCTAAGGATGGGAATTCCTTAGGATGGGAAGATGATGCCATTGGCATCATAGTATCAAACTCTAACTCACTTTTTATGGTCAAAGATTCCAAGCATTTTTCTTTAGTCTATGGTTACAAAGGGTGTGGTCATTTCTTCATAATAGACATTTCTTTTGTTATTTTGTTTAGGACATCTTTTGTGCTACCAAAACTCCATTTAGACCTTTCATCCTGAACTTGGAATACTCCTATGGAATTTTTTTCTATGTTTTATATGATTTCTCTTTGTTTGATCTCGAAGGACATCATTATGAGAAACATAAGGGCCTTTTTTTTTGTTTTTTGTTTTTCTAGCTGCCCATTTTACTCCATTTATTCTTCCTAACAAAGAGTCTAGCAAATATAATCTTTCTTCAACTTTTTGAAGAGATGTTCTTAAGGCTGTGGTGTCTATAAGAACATGCGACAATATGTCAATTTTATCTATCATGAATTTTATTTCTTTTCTCTGAGATTCTGCAACTTGTTTGATATGCAATGAATCTTTCTGCAAATCATCTATGTTTTTTCCTGTTGGTGAGGCTTGAAAATTTGAGAAATTTAATAGCTTGCCTTCATATGATAGTGATTCTCCAATCAAGGAAGATCTTAATGGAAGGTATTCTCTTTTTTATTTTAGATCATTAGAAATTTGTCTAAAAGGGACATTTGGAAGGTTTCTAACATGTAGAAATGACTCTTCCCCAAAGGGGAACCTTTTGATTTGTCCTAATCCCTCTGTTACACAAAAATATCGTCACCATGACTATTTGCAGTCAGTATGGGTCTATCATCACTTATATTGTACTCCTAAGCAAGTCTCAGACCTCATCTCTTCATTTCAAGCTTTGAAAATGAGAGAAAGACATTAAGAATCAATAAAGCTCTGGTTCCGCACTTTCTCTCAGTTTTGCCTACGGGCCCGCACCCTTTGTTCATGTTACCTGCATATCTGCAAGCTCTGTTTGTAAAGGGGTGGGTGCGTACCCTTGTGAAAGTAAAAAAGGCGCAAGTTTATTCTAAAAAACTCACTTTGGGTTAATTCTAGATGATTCTAGAAAGGAATTTTGACGTGGATTGTTCGCTCCAAGATGGTTCATGCATCCCAAAAGAGAAGGAACTAATCCCTTGATAAGAGAAGCTATCCATTTGAAGGAGGGCTTTATCCGTTTGAAGAGAAACTTGTAACTTCCCTCCATTGCACATAAATTAAGGCATTGGGATGGTTGCTAGGAGGTTAGAAGCTGAACATTTTTAAGGGTAAATGCTGATGGAATTGAGACTTCCTAGTTAAGCTGAGAGGAGAGATCACATACCTTTTGGCTTCATTTGGAAGTGAGTGAAACTTGTCAAAGTAGAGGAGACTTCTTGTTGGACCCTGGGAGGATCTTGTACAACATCAAGGCACAGGTTGTAAAGTTCTTCTTTGATTTGAATTAATACAATCAGATTCATTTTTATCAACAAATTGTCTTATGTGGTTTGTTTCATAAATTCCTTGATCATTATGATGGATATGCTTTATGACATTAGCTTTTCAGGTGCTATTTAATTTGTTTTCTTGTTTGTGTTTGCAGACTTGCTACAAGGGAGCTTATTTGGATCAAAGGAGCGAGGCTTCCACAAACTTGCATTGGACCCAAGGTAGGCCCAAAACACTTGTTTGCCTTTGTTTTTAATTGCATACTTAGAGAAAGATAGTTTTTGATTGACTTGATTGTCACTAGATATCTTTAGATACTAGGAAGGTCCAGCTTGTCCGCAAAATCGACTCATTTCGTGTGACAAATTGGCGACTCCACTGGGGACTTGATTTTTTCCTTGTTTTGACTTTGACCTGAGAAACTGTGTTTTTGTTTCTGTTTTTGGCTTGTTGTGTGTGGAATTGGGTGGATTTAATAGATCTAGGATTATTTTTTGTTTTTCATAACTTTAGGAGAAGAACGCACCCTCTGCTTGAAACACAGTGCGGACTTGTCCGCACTTTTGCTTTTCACACAGAGCGTTCCCGCACCTGTGTGAACTGCGGGCCTGCGTACCCTGCTAAAATTTTGAAAATTTTAAGATTTTCTCTTTTAGTCATTTTAGTATTTGTTTAGATGTTGTTATCCCCTGGCCAGACTTGCATGTGACTTGTTAAGAACTTTCCTTAGGTTAATTTCATTGGTGTTAGGGTTTTAGGTGAAATTCCTAGAAGTTTTGGTTGCCGGTCTTGATTTTCAATTTGGTCGTGTAGTAGCTCTGATCTTAGAAGTCGTAGAAGCCTCAGATCACCTTGGTTTTTACTGGCATTCTTATGAGTCTGACCATTTGCAAAATCTACCTTTGTTGAGGAACCCATCTTGTGTTTTCTCTTTGCGAAACTTCGAAAAAGCTTGTGTTAAAAGTTTGGATTTCATTTTTAAGAAAGAAAACAAAAATTGATTGTTTTTTGACTAATTTGTGATTCTGGACAAGTTAGTCCTTGGTTTGCTTATAGCCGAGTAAAACATCCTTGAAAAAGACATATTGTAAGCTTTTACTTCAAATAGTTTTTTATAGTTTATAGATCTCAAGATTTGCTTTGTCCATAGTTTTGAGTGTTTTATAAAAAATAAAAAATGTCTTTTGGAAAAAGTTTGTTTTTGTAGTATTTGAGCGTTTGAAAGAAAAGGGAATTTTTTGTGAAAATAACTAGTTGTCTCGTTTTGAGCGCATTGGAAAAGACAAAAACTCTTCTTTTAATTTGTTTGTTAATAAAGATTTGTGTTTACAAGCATTTGCACTCTCAAACTCTTTCCTAGCTAGAATTTCATTGAAGGGAAAAGATTGCTTAATCATCTTAAGTGCATTTCTTTAGTGATTTCGAGTCAAGTCTTCACACCACGAGTTTCATCTTTGCACCTCTTGACTTAAAGAAAAACCAATAAAAATAATGCTTAAAGTAAAATCAATCTAGTAATATTTTTATTTCTATGGCTCTATTACACCAACATAGCTTAGGCTAGTGTCTTGGAGTAGGGAGTAATCAACTCTCCAAGACAGTAAAAAAAACAAGTAGCTGTTTCTTGCGGTAGGAGAAAAATCCAACTGTTGCATCTATGCTCTGGGAAATCTCCTCTTAAAGGAGAAGCACGAGAACGTGTTTGAACCAGTGTGGGAATCAATCCTTCCTCATTGGGAATGACGCCAGATATTCACGTATTAAAAATGATAAACCTCGGATTAACCATTGTCGAGGAGCCTGGGGTCACTTGTTGGTAAACCTTGGATTATGTCGAGGAGCCTTCAAGGGGATTGAGCTTGCTACTCTGCCCTTGCGTGCGTATCGAATTGTAGATTGTTCCCCCAGGTGTATTTGTTTCCGTTGGTGACCATAGTGACCATATTCTATAGGGTTCTTCCTAAAGTGACGGTGGTGGGAAGATCCCACTATACCTGGAGCAGACGTCGGCTAGACTCACTTGGATTTTCTGGGGCTTCTCTTCACTCGTGACAGTTTAGTGGAGGAATTTGTGCCAGTCTATTCATTAAGTAGGTTGCCGGGGTAACTGTTCCAACTGCCATTTCTGTATTGAACTTTGCGATGTTGGATTTCATCACCAACTAGTGTTTTCAGTACGGAAAGTTACTTTTTGTGTGTGGTTTGATCTCCTAGATTCTTTAGCTGTGTGATTCAATTTGTTTGGTTCTTTAGAGGCTTTAGGTGGTTTTCATTGAGATTTTACTTTGTTTTTGTCTGAAGTAGTTAAAATATTTAACCGTGGTTGAATTACCGAGGAAGTCCCGTAGACTTCGGGGACAACCTCCTGAGTTTTCACCGAGCCAGCCTGAAGGGCTACGAGCCCTGGTAACTCCTAGAGACAGTAGAGTTGGGTCACTTGAAGAAGGAGAGTCTTCTTTGGTGGTACATTCTGATTTTCAAGCTTTAGTAGCAGATTATAATACACAGTCTGTGTCTGTTTCCGAAATTATTGGTAGTGTTTCATCTACTAGTGATATAGGTGAAGAACCTGAAATATCTGAACCTGAAACTGAAGTTGTTGCTACTAAAACATCGGGGTTTAACTCTCCAGCTTCAAGTGGTCCTGGTTCACCCAGGGTAGAAAGAGTAATTACCCAAAATCTTCCTTCTGGACTAATAGCTATTAAAGAACTTTCTACTCCGGAAGAAAAAGAAGGTATCCCTATCCCTGAAAATCAACCTGTTATAGAGCTTAGGGAGCGTGAATCAATCTTTTACAGTCCACCTAGGAGCAGTGCTTGGTATCTATCATTAACTAACTTTTTGGAAAACCTGGGACTAAGTTTTTCACCACCTCGTATTTCTTATCACCCGACACCTAGGGGTTACTATCCTCCGTTAAATATGTCAAGGCAGTCATCCATGTTTTCTCAATCTCCAGAAGCCTTTTTGTACGGCGTCCCTTCTGTTCCCGCTGGGTATCAGTCACTTTCTGGTACTTTTTCGGGAGCATCTCCTCAACCTATTGAGCAAGGGTTATTAACTGGAAATAATGGTACTAAGCCGTTGAGTGTAGAAAATATTCTCATGATGTCGGGTACTATTCCAAATCCTCAACCTCAAGGTGGCCAGTCACCGCCTGGGGGGTAGCCCCAAAATCCTCAAGTATCGCCTGGGGGGCAACCTCAAGGTACCCAGTTTGCACCTGGGGGGCAACCTCAAGGACAGTACATACCTACAGGACAATACGTTCCTCAAGGTCAACCCCAGACTCAATATGTACCTCAAGGTCTACCCCAGTATCAATATGTACCTCAAGGTCAACCCCAGTATCAGTACGTGCCTCAGGGTTATCAACCCCAAGGTCAGTACCCAACCCAAGGTTACCAACCACCTTCTGGTCAATCATATGTTCAAGGATCTGGAAATGTACTGTTGAATTATCAACCCTACCCTCAACCCGATTATGGTCTTCAATATTCTCAACCTGTTATGGGTCTGTACCGTGGAATGAACTTAATATGGGATCCATCTAAATCTCAACAGGTCTTGCAACCGAATGTACAGTTGTCATCTCAAACTGGACAACCCTTGGTTTCTGGTTCACCCCAACAACCTGTCCAGTCTACTATTCAAACTTCTGCACCTTCTGTAGTTTCTCAGCCTGGGCCTAGTACTCCACGTACTTCGCCTCGAACAACTACTACAACTGCTGCAACATCTGTTAAATCTACCCCACCTACATTTCGAGTATCGACAACTCCGGTTTCTACTGTTCCTGTATCAACTCCTCAGACATCTTTACCTCAGTCTGGACCCACGTTTCACACTTTAGTTCAGATGCCTGTAGGACAACCTGGTTCAAGTACGGTCGTCAAAAGTCAACCTCAATTTACTTATCAACCATACTAGGGACAATACCAATTCGGTCCTGCTGTGCAGCATCCAGTCTATCAGTATCAACCGTACCCTGGGTATACATATCAACAACCTCAACAACCCCAGTACAGTCCGGTTAATCCTGGTTTTCCGGGAGGATATAATATCCCAAATGCAATTCCAATTCCTAGTTATCCTGGATATCCTCCTCCTGGGACTAGTTTGACGACCCAGAGTTTTAGGGACCCCAATCATCAATTACCATTTATCACAACTTTGGAATTGCCTGACTTGATGCGCCTTACGAACGATCCAATTAAATATCTTCCATTTTGGCTGCCAATGCCGAATAAGTTGCCTAGTGATATTCCTAAGTTTGAAGGAAAATCAGGAGAGGACTCGTCGAACCATGTGATGACTTATCACCTCTGGTGTGCGTCTAATTCCATTTCAGATGATTCAATCAGTTTAAGACTTTTCCAGCACACTCTAATTGGTCTTGCGGCCCAATGGTACATTCAGTTACCACGAGCCACTTTTTATAACTTTAGTCAATTAGCTACTTCGTTTTTAACTCATTTTCAGTTGCCAGTCAGATATGACAATGGCACGGAATTATTAACTTCGTTAAAGAAGTCAACGTCCACTTACATTTCAGATCACATTCATGAATGGAGACGTAGACAGCGTTTAGTAATTTTTTTTATCCCAGATCAGATCTTAGTTGAGTGGTTTGTAAAATCTTTATTACCCAAGATCACTGAGGATGTAGCTAAGGCTGGAGTCGTTATTGAGGAGCAAGTAATTTCTCAAGCACAGTACCTTGACTTAGTTTATACTCAGTCAGGTACGTTACACGAGAAAATCCCCGATCTTCCCAAGCAAAATCAAATCGCTGCAGCTCCTTTTAGGGTCTCATGCCACTGATGGTATGATTGGTATGGTTAATACCAAAAGTAAGAAGAAGTCTTCCAAGAATTCTTCTCCTATCATAACCTTGCCAGATTCCCCGACAGGAGATTCTTCCATGGAACTCTCCGCCGATATTCATGTTGTAGAGTCACCTACAGCCAAAACAAAATCCGGTGGTAAAAATAAAGGGAAGAAGAAGAATAAAACAGATAAGAATTCAAAGGAGAAACTAGAAAAAGTGGAATCAACCGATGAAAAACGTAAACCTCATTATCCTTGTCTCATTTGTGACGAAGAGAATTTTACAAGAGACTGCCCTCATCGTGTAGAGGTTGCGAAAATTGTCAAAGGTTCCCAAACTCCTGCTATTTTGAAGGATCCTTTTCCAAATCAAGACAGTAAGATGATAGGTTCTTCCTCAAATGCCAACGAAGAGCCCATACTGATGATGTCCCATGTTAGGATTGCGACTCGATTGCATGATTATGGAAGTAAAAGTCCTGTTGATGGTAAAGAAGCATAATCTTCTCATTCTAACCCATCAACCTCAGCTCCCGGTTCCGATCCGCTACAAATCGAGAAACCTAAACCAGATTTAGTAATCAAACCGCCCACCAAGGGTATACTTCGAAATTCAGCTTTCAATCCACATGCGAGAGCGGCTCAGAACTATAACATTGTTGAAGATTTAGCTGTTTCACCTTCAACAATGTCGGCTTTGGAAGTGCTGCAATCATGTCCAGCACAGCGTAAATTACTTTTGTCGGCTATAGGAGCTGTTGACTTCAGGACTCGAACCTTATAATTTTCAATCTAGAAAATAGTACACTGCGCCTACCTCATCAAATGGCTTTCCAGATCCTAGTGATAGTAAAAAAGATACATGTTCATAGGACTATGATTGATGAGGGAGCCTCAACGTGTATTATGTCAATACAATGTTGGAGATCGCTTGGTTCTCCGTCGCTAAATCAATCCCCGACGATTCTAAAGGCCTTTGATGGCAGTGGGTTTCATCCTTTTGGCATTCTACAGGATTTACCTATAGGGGTTGAAGGAAAAACCGTTAATCTAGATGTGGAGGTTGTTGATGCCCCTTTAGATTACAACCTTCTCTTGGGTCGTAGTTGGTCTTATGCTATGACAGCTATCGTTTCATCGGTCTTTCGGCTTATAAAATTCCCTCATAAAGGAAAGATTGTAACCATAGACCAGCGGACTTACTTTTCATCCGACCCAGCCTCTTCTGAAAGCATTCAACATGTCGGTAAAATGACTATCCCGTATAAGGATGTTGGAGTAGGACTAGTTAAAGATGTCGGTTTACTGGGAACTTTTTCTTTTCCTCCTATCAACGCATCATCTTCTATTGCAACCATTCATATGATTTCGTCAAACATCATTGTTTATGATGATCCTTGGATCATACCTTCTGAATCTGAGATAGACTCATTTGGTGATGTTATGCCTTTGAGTCCATATGAAATTGCATATCAGACCGTGCAATCGCTTTCCGACACATCTTCAACCAAAATTTACTTAATGGATGTGGTCCATGAGGAATCACTTTCAACCTCAGATTTAATAACGTTTTCTGAACTTGTTCACACTAATGAGAAAATTCATGAAATCCTATGCGTCGATGAGTTACCATGGGAAGATCTTCATCACAGATCTTCGTTTTTACCCAAGAGTGATCTTTTTGAAAATGATTTTTCATCAATTTTTACGACTGAATATGTCAAGGAAGCTCAGAATCCAATGAAAAATCCTGATTCAAAGCTAAATTTGGGAAATATTTCTCGAACTATTCCTATTGACATTTTGGTTAAGCCTGGGATTGTTGAAAACATTCATATAGGTGCCGCTTGTACAGAAGATGAAATTCAAACATATAAGGCCCTATTTCAAGAATTCCACGACGTGTTTTCGTGGTCATATGAGGAAATGCTAGGAATTGACCCCGCAATTGTTGTTCATGAAATTAAAACTTACCCGGATGCTAAACCCGTCTGGAACCGTTTGCGTTAGATCCACCCAAGAAAAGCTGCTGCAATTACTCAAAGCAGGTTTCATTTATCCGATTCTGTTAATGGATTGGGTATCGAATATTGTTCCTGTTAATAAAAATCAAGGGACAATAATAATATGTATCGATTATAGGGACATTAATCGAGCTTGTCCAAAGGACAATTACCCAACTCCCTATATCGATCAAATCATTGATGATTGTGCCGACAGTGAAATATTCTCCTTCATGGATGGTTTTTCCGGATACAATCAAATCAATATTCTACCTGCTGATCAACCAAAAACGGCTTTCATTTTTCCATGGGGGACATTTGCTTATTGCAAATTACCTTTTAGGCTCAAGAACGCCGGGGCAACTTTTCAAAGGGCCAGGTCTTATGCTTTTCATGATATCAAGCACATTGTGCAACCCTATCTCGATGATTTTCTTGCTCATTCATTACATCGAGTTGATCATCTCATCCATTTACGAGCAATCTTTATGAGGTGTAGGCATTATCGGATTAGGTTGAATCCACACAAGTGTGTTTTCTGTATAGAAACGGGTCGGTTACTGGGGTTTGTTGTTTCAAAAGCTGACATTTGCGTCGATCCCTCGAAGGTTGAAGCCGTTGTCAAATTGCCTCCTCCTTCGAGTCTTCGCCAACTCCAAAGTTTGCAAGGGAAAGCAAACTTTTTACGTCGATTCATCCCTAACTATGCCGAGATCACAAAGGGTTTTACCCGGTTGTTGAAATAGTATACTCCATTCTTTTGGGACGAGATAGCTGAGAAATATTTTGATGCACTAAAACACGCGTTGACCCATGCACCATTGTTGCATCCTCCCAACTGCAACCAGGACTACGTCTTGTATCTCGCTGCCTCCCATTCCACCATCGGAATGGTGTTAGTTCATGAAGATGAATTCAGTACTGAACATGTGATATATGACCTTAGTCGAACTTTAAATCCCACTGAGCTAAAATACTCACATGTGGAGAAATTGGCATTGGCAGCAGTTCAAGATGTCCAACGTTTTCGTCATTACATTTTACTACGTAAGACTACAGTCATTTCTGATTGCAACCCTACGATCTATATTTTGGCCAAGAAATTGTTGGGGGACAAGTACTCCAAATGGATTATGATCCTACAGGAGTTCGACTTGGAATTTGAAAAGTCTAAGTCAAAGAAATCTTTAGTTTTTGCGGAGTTAATGTGTGACTTCCCGCGTGCTGACACGGAAACTGTGGCGGAGGAGCCCATTGCAGACGAATCCTTGTTTCTAATCAGAACTTTAGATCTGTGGTACGGGGATATCATCATTTATCTCCAAACGCAATCCTTTCGGCCAAATATTTCACGGTCGGAACATCGAAAAAATACGATTCCAGTCCCATCAATTCAAAATTATTGGAGATACTCTTTATCGTCGTGGGGCATACTCTGTTTTTTGACATTGTTTATTTCATGAGGAAGCCGAAAGGGTCTTAAATGATTGTCACTCTGGAGCATGTGGCGGTCATATGTTTGGGTATGCCATAGCCCAAAAGATATTGCGCGCTGGCTACTTCTGGCTGTCTATGTTTAAAGATTGTATTATCGCGGTCCGAAAATGCCACAACTGCCAGATTTTTGATCGAAAGATGCACGCTCCACCTGCTCCTCTTCACCCTATAATTGCCGTTGGTCCTTTTTCCAAATGGGGTATTGATTTTATTACATGTAACCCTCACTCGGCCTGGGGGCATGCGTATATCATCCTTGCAGTAGATTATTTTACCAAGTGGGGCAAGGCAATGCCTACATTTGAGGCAGACGGAAAAACAACTGCGATTTTCATGTTCAATCATATAATTGCTAGGTTTGGTGTTCCACAAGTGATTATCACTGATCATGGGCGTCATTTTCGAAATGTTATGATCACTGAACTTACAGGCTAGCTTGGCTTGCGTCACGATAGTTCAACTCCTTATTATCCACAAGCTAATGGTCTGGTTG
This sequence comes from Pinus taeda, assembly GCA_000404065.3. Taxonomy (NCBI): domain Eukaryota; kingdom Viridiplantae; phylum Streptophyta; class Pinopsida; order Pinales; family Pinaceae; genus Pinus; species Pinus taeda. Next base: position 12,858 of record APFE030203557.1, read on the forward strand.
AAGCCATCAACAAAGTTCTAGTCATCATGATTCGACGAATCATTGGGATTCATCGGTCGAATTGGCATAACATTCTATTTTCAGTGCTTTGGGCGTATCGAACCTCAGTAAAAACGTCAACAGGGTTCACTCCTTTCTAACTAGTTTATGGTCTGGAAGCTGTGTTACCCATTGAGTGCGAAATCCCATCATTGTGAATGGCCATCGAATTACTTCCAGCCACTTCTGAAGAGGAAAGACATTTGTTATACTTGGCTCAGCTAGATGAGAATTGACGTGATGCTGCATTAGTGATAGAATCTCATGCAAAACGTATTAAAGCTCAGTATGATCGAAATGTGACCCCTCGAAATTTTTTGGAAGGAAATCTAGTCTTATTGTACGATCAGGCAAATGATAAATTAGGCGCTGGAAAATTCGTGCCTATGTGGCACGGTCCCTATGTTGTCAAGCGAAAGCTAGCAAAAGGGGCCTATGAATTAGTAGACTTTGATGGGGTCTCTTTAGGTAAACCCAGAAATGGTCTTTACCTGAAGAGGTATTATGCTTAAAATGAGTGTGGAGATTTTTAGTTAGG
>APFE030203557.1:22097-68809 GCA_000404065.3 Pinus taeda
GCCCATCGCACCCTACAGAAGGGCTTTCCAGTATGCATCGCACTTTTTACACTGAGCAGGTGAGATGCATCACACCCTTAGCACTGGGCAATCTGTATGGTCCAGTTTTGACCAGTTTTGAGCAGTTTTCTGTGGAGAACTTCTGGGAGATGATGCAATGAGCTGAACTTGTTCCTTTAGGGCATGAAACAACACTTTTAGTGACTCAGAAGCCCTTGGTTTATGGACATATGTGATTGGGGTTGCAGTGCCCAAATATGTCTATAACAAGGTGGTAGAGAAAATTCTTAAGGAGATGTGCTTCTCAGAGGAGAATCTTGGACTTATGATCCCTATTCAATTATTTCTAAAAAATATTAAAGTAAGGTTCAACTTCATATTGTCAAAGAATCTAGAGATAAGAAGGTTGGAAAAAAAGGACACTTGGGAGGTTGTACAACAAATTCTACAACACAAAATGTAAGATTCAATTTATTTCTCTTAGCCTCTTATAATGGATACTCCTCTTATAATCAAGATATATCTTAGAAAATTTTAGAAACGGATGAACATGAGAAACTAGAAAAAAGATAGAGAACATAAGAGCAGAAAGAAACACTAATAGGTTAGTACAAAGTGTAAAAGAGGCACTGTCAAGAGATCATGTATTTTCCTTAAAATATGTACCATCAATACTTATGACAATTCCTATTGATAAATAAAATCAAAGAGCTAGATCATTAGTAGATTCAACAAAACAAGAAAATTTGTTTTCACAATATTGAAATAAAGTATAAGAATTTCAACATCAAGCAAGAATTATATTCATATATATGGAAGCAAGGGCCATCTCAAACTAGATTTTTGCTAGTTCTTGATTTTGAAAAGGGGTAGTTAAACAACCTATGGGGCATATCTCAAATGGTGATTGTCATGTTATGAAGTATTATGTAAATCATGTGATTCAAGTTTCAAATCCCATTTGGGTCAAGCCAACAACAAAAGGAAAAGGGGTAGTTGAACATGGCAATTTTGGAAGTCCAAGACACAAATCCTAAAAAATAATAGGTGATTATAACACATTAACATTATCAATGAACTTGCACAAAAATAATTTGGTGGATAAGTTGGACCTACATAGACAAATAGGTGACATGTTATTTGGAGACCTAATTCAAACCTCAAAAAATGTGCCCAAAGTTCAAGCTATGGTATGTAAGTTTGATAAGAAGCTTTGAGAAGAAAAATTGCTTGATCGAATGAAGAAAATGAGGCTTGAAGAATAAGAAAAATGGATAATAGAATTTGGAGCCAATAAAAAAATGTTAAATTTATTAAGGCATTAGTGAAGTCCAAGGACATTGATATACTTGCAATAAATAAAAGGCTAAAAGTTCCAAATACAAAGCATGTTCAGACTCTTGAGTTGTTAGCAATATCATAAGAGAATGACCAATTGTTGAGTCAAACCATACAAATGAAGAAACAAAGTGAAAACTATGAAAAATATATTGAAGTATTGAATAAATAAAGGACATAACATGTATGTCAGGGTTCTTTATCTATACCCACAACACCATTAGATCCTTTTGAAGAGCTAGCTAAGAGTCTAGCTTATTTAAGTATAAAGGAGGATGATCTTGAAAACCTCAAAAGCATTATTACACTTAAGAATGATCAAACTAGACATTTTAAAATTTGAACACATTCCAAAACAGGATGACACTATAGCAAAATATCAGGAGATCAAAGCCAAACTTCAACAAGAGTTGAAGCAAATGCATAGTAAGTTGACATGGAGATCATATCTAATTGGAGCTAGACATATTTTGGACCACATCATAGTAGAGATAATAAAGCTATGGAAATATTTCATGTTGATTAATGATGAATATGCACTGACGCCCCAAATTCAACAAATGATTCAACAAACATGGGATGAGTTGGGAAATAAACCTTAGATGGCAAATAAAATTATGAATTTTCTCAAGTCCAAGTCTTGGGATGAATTGAGTGTGTTAGGGTTTTTTGACAGAACTGCATTGATAATGGAAACCAACAAAGTCTTGACAAAGAAAAACTTGACACAATAGGCCCAAAACAAGTGCAATGTGATAGAAAGGAATGTGGATCAATTTATGAATAGGTTTAATAAATTACTTGAGATGAGTTTACACACCTGTTAGGGAAGCAAAGGAAATATAATTCTACTAGAAACTTATAAAGGGACTTTGTTGAAAGAGGGAAATAATGTGCACAAAATTTCAAACATGGATGGAGCTTTCAAAGGTCAAACAATTGTTAATAAATTCATTGATGATTTTTTATCTTTTATGGCATGCTAAAAACTTGTTTTCTACTACCCCAACATATGACAAGTACAATGAATTGGATATTGCATTTAGAAAGGTGATTTTATTCAATTATCCTACAGGTGATTATTGGATGATGCTTGCTCAGTTTGCTTTATGATGACTCAACAAACAAATTTCCAACAAAAGCGTGCAAAAGTCATTACGTGATGACAATATAGTCAACTCCTATATTTGTGTAGTCAATTTTTATTTTTTTAATTATGGTTTAAAAAGTTGTTTCTTGCAATTAAATATTGTTATGACTCAAGCTGTATAAAAAGAAAATGGACTTGACACATAAGGATCGAGAGTTGTTTCGTTTTCTTAATATTGTAATTTGGAAGATATTATCATTTACTACTCTGTAAGATTTAACCTTTCTCTTTGTAATAGTCCATTGAATGATCTTAAATGTATCATCTTGTTTATCAAAATATTTGGCCTTGATGTATTTGACTCTCTCTATATGAATAAATCTTTCAAATAACAATTGGGTACTACTTCCTCTATCATACCTGTATGAATAATGTTATGAAAGAGCAATATTTATGAATTATATAGTTTGTATTTGGAGTATCTTTATTTTTCATTGAATTCTAGTAGTGAACTTCATATACGAGATCAAGAATGTTATGTTGAATGCTAAATTCATATGCTTTGCTTGTGTTCCATCAAAGAGAAGTTAAAGTATTATTTTAGTTCTTTAAACTTGCTATATTTGTTTTCCTTACATTCCTCTAATCTTCCATCTTATCTCATAATTGTCTATCACAATTAAATGGCTTCTCGAAGTCCGATGATTATAATTATATTGTCCTTGGGATAAGAGAGGAAATGATATAAGAATATGATATCAATAAATCATTTTGGTTAATTCATGCCTAGGCATAGTTCTCTAGCCATGAACATATCAAGGAGAAATATAATGAAGATCATCATTAGTAGATAAGGCCTATGTAGTAGTGTGAAGACAACTATTGTAAGAAGGATTACTAGAAAGTCCTACCTATTAGAAAGTTCTCTAGAATTTTCATAGGGGATATAAATAATACATATAGAGGCAAAAGCATTGTAAATATGTCCTGTGGATTAATTGTAATCAAAACTCTTCCCTTGTGACATACCCAACCCCCTCTATATCTTGTTGGGGGTATGGGGTATAAAATTGTATTTTTTCTCATTCAAATCAAAATTATTTTATGAGATTGTTATCAACTTCTTCTCATTAATAACTTTCCAACGGTATAAAATTCATTAAAAATGGAGTATGAATCATCAAGATATAATCGTTTGAATATTTTCACCCTTGGCATCAAGTCAACATCATTGTGTAGCTTCCATGTGGTAGATGACATGACACACTTAGTACATGCATCATCATCATGGTGGTGCCATGCAAACACCAAGAACATTTGGCCTTGCCATGCCATCCACTCGCCCAAGGATTAATCACCTTATATTTAATTAATTTAATATTTAATTAACGACTTAAAATATTTGTATTCATATTGTTGAAAGATTTCTCTTGGAAACAATTGTGTAGTTTTTATGAAATGACTGACATTTCAGGTGGATGCTCCACCCATCATTAGGGACACATTAAACTTTCTATGGAAAAAATGAGAGTGCAAGATTAAGTAAAAAAGAGTGAAAGGTTAATGAATAGATGAAGAGAATAAAAAAGAGAGATTAAAAGTGACTGCAATTAAAGAATTTATGAATAACAAGAGGTTAATACTATGATTGGACTTGTCTAGATTCAATAAAGATTAAAAGTAGAGAAAGATGGGTCTAATAATAAAATCAATAATAAGGGGTTGAAAGGAAACAACTATTACTAAAGCATTAGTGATTGATCATAATCTATTGACTAATAGTATTTTTCTATTAGTTTAATAATTGAATAATAAAGTATTGTAACATGATCTCGAAAATATCAAAACTATATATCTTTTAGTATTAATACAATCATATGAATATTTTACCAATTATATTTTTATTATTAATTGTGTTGGACGAGAAATAGATGGAAAACAATATTTTTATAAATATCAAATATTATAATAGGTAAATAATATTATAATGGAATATAAGATATTTTTATAATTATGGTCTAATATTATGATGAATTAGTAATTTATATTATACTATTTAAAAACTAAAAGTAATATGTTAAAATTGGGACACAACAAAATTGGAATGGGGGAGAATTGAGAAATAGGATAAAAGTGTTTAAAGGGGAATGTTACAATAGGATGTAATAGAAATCAAAATGGAGGATAAAATATTATAAATTAATGTAACTTTATTATAATTAATATATTATTAATATTAACAGTTAATGAAAATATTTGTAATATTATCAATTACTCATGCTATTAATTACAATTGTAAAAGTACATAGAAGACCTCCATTATATAATAATGGAGGAGGACTGGGTTTGGTTAAACATAACTATGACAACTGGGCAAGCAAAAATCCTAGTATGTGAGCTTACAACACACTATAGCTAGCTGATCAGGAAAAGTAGTGTTGGAAAAGACCAACTCTAACACCACCCTCTAAGAGAAATGTATAAAGAAAAAACTGGGCCCTAACAATGAGACCTGATGAGGTACCCAAGTATAAAATCTCACAAGTGGTTAAAAGGAGAAAAACAAATAGGAAAAAACTCCTCTCCAAAAGAGAAAATTTTGTCAGTGCTCAGAGAAGCATGGAGTTGAAACTATAGATCCCATAAGGATCCTCTAGACGACAAGAACAGAGGCCCACTCCAATCAGGAAGTTAAAAAATATGAAGTACCAAAACTGTGAACATGAGAGTCATGAAACCTCAATGAGGTTGGTTGATATCTAAAGTAGAAAATGTTGCAGAGGTACAAGAACAATAAACACGATAAACTTCCCCAAAAATGCTTTAGATAGACTAGGCACTGGTAAAGAGCCAAGAGAAAGGCTTCAAATAGAAGCAACACCATCAACCAAAAAATGAAGATTGGGGCTTGTAAGTATGGTAAACTCATCTCAAATATGGGACAACAACACTTATGAAGATGTATGAACACCATCATCATCAAAAAGAAGAAAATATTATCAATGCAGTGAACATAATAACAACAACAATATATGTCATCATCAAACTTCCCTCCTTTGAAACATAATTGCAAGAGGAGTAGAAATCGACAAGCTCTGTCATCAATAGATCCCCCCCTTGAAACACAACTGAGGGAGCAGTGGAAATCAACAACCTAAAAGAGGGACACTATACAACCGCACAATTGATGAGAAACAACAATATGAGGTTCACAAAAATATGTTAAATGGTGCCATAACCATCCATCAATCCTATCACAATTGATCTTGATGGTCAAAACAAGTTCATGGTTGAGCCTTTATGGTTGTTTTTGCAATGATTTGTATGCATAACTACCAAGCTTCTAATTCCTGGGTAAAATCCTCTTAGAGTAAGGCTCAAACTTTTATTTTGTAGCCTCAAATCTAGGTGCAACAATAGGAGGATAACTGTGCACATCTAAAACTTCGTCATCTACAACAAAATTTTTAGTCATCTCATCAATCTATGCAACACTCAATAGGGGGATACTCTTCCTTCAACCTATTATAAAATCCACCTGCAACAAAAGAGACCTTCTAAGATCCCATAGGGTTGGATGTAATCAGTGAAGGAATAGAAACTACAACATATTCAAGACTCGCTTGAGTTGTTTGTAGTTCAATAGTAATAGGAACATAAATTCCTTTTCCATTTTTCCCAACTCCTCCAGTATATCCCATTTTTCAAAATGGTGGAGAGCCAATAACAATGGTGTATTTTTCAAAGCTAGGTGAAACAAAAGCACCATTATCAACATTATCAAGTGAGTTTAATAGCTCAATAATGGCATTATCCTTCTGAGCATCTTGAAGATGTGTGACTTCCAATTCAAGGTGTTGATTGTACTCTTGCAAGCCTTGAATGACCTCATCCTTATCAATAAACTGTTGTGACAAGGCATCATAATATTTTTTTAGAGTTTTATATTGATCTAATAATCCATTGTCCTCTGGCTGAAGAGGGTTGCTTCTTCATGAAGCTATTGCATTGAGGATTTGAAATAGAAAACCTCCATAACTTGCTAATTAGTTGTATCCTTTAGCTTGAAAATTTACTTCTTCAAAATTGCATTTTTTGAGTCAGATAAAGTCCAACTTCCTCCTTCAAATCATCAAGGAGGTCAATCTCTTCCTAAAACTCATCTACAAGATCCTAGAAATACTTTCCCATGGTTGACTCCATATTGTCAACCTTCCTAGCTTTCTTAGTGAGAACTTTGGAAGCGATTCATAAGTGTGACATTTTATTTTTGCAAGACAACAACAGTGGACTACAAATGAAGAACCTCATTGTGAAACTAATCAACTGACTTCTTGTGATGAAGTTCCTACAATCCTTTACGAATTTTGTAAATTTGTCACAACACCATAATTCAACAAATGAACCAACCAAGACACCAAGGTAATATCACATACACATATCTCTTCAGAAAACACATATCTACAACAATAACAAAAATGTGCAAATACAATAATGGCTCTCAATCTGATGTAGTCTAGATCTTACTGATATGATATTTGTAAATAGGTCTCAGAGATTGCATTCATATCATGAAGAATATCCTAGGAAAGGAAACACAGTAAAAAATGAAAAAATGTTTCACAAGAAAGAATGTAGAAATAATTAGGAGTTGACCTCTAGAAAACACTTTGGGTTTTCAACTTGTGACTGCCAATCTACACCAAAAAACAATGCGAGTGTTGCAGATTTCTGTCTCCTATAGTTGGGAAGATGAGAGAAGCTCGTAAAAAACCACTTTAAATATCTCACAAAAGGCACTATGAATTGTGATCTTATCCAAGTACACCAAATTGTGTGAATGGGTTCATCACATGCCACATTGGATGCTTTCTTAGCCGTTGAGATTAATAAATGCAAATTCAAGTAATAGCCTAATGCATAGACGTGGATATAGAGTCTGAAGTCTAATTCCAACAAACTGTTGTGGGAAAATTTTTACCCTGGATTTTCAAGTAACATGTCTAATGTGCATATGCTTCATTTAGGTTTGCATCTCAAGTTTCAACCATTGTATTTTTTATGGTGTTGGAATAGCTCAATTTCTGAAAGATGAGTGCAAGGGGCATCAACACCCAAAGTTTATCTAGTGTCTAATAGAGAAATATTCCAATCCAAAGTAAATCCTACAGTGAAATATCCCCACTATGATTATAAATATGGTCATGTTGATGAAGATGAATATAGAGCATTGTTGATGCAACAATCAAAGTATTATTGATCTACTTCAAGCTAACACCAAATTCTGACAATTGATGAGTTTCTAGTTTATCCAATCATTAGTGTTAAGGGAATAATGAAAATAAATAAGCCAAAAACAAAGATAGAGGCAAGCTTTGGATCAAAGTGTAAGAATAGATCCAATGCTGTTAGAATGCAGCCAGGCACAGATCCAAAAAATTCCTCCCTCAGAACCACAATCTACCCAAATATTGAATTTCGACTCATGGAAGATCACCCACATGAGAGGAAATCCCTACACAACTAGTGTGTGCACACAAATCCAACAAAGGCTAAATTTGATCTAGGGCCAAAGGTCGGGATGTAGCATATGAGGTCGCGATTTGAAGTAGTATTGTCATGGATAAAGATTCCATAAGCGCTACTGCAAAAGTAACAAAGGCCACTTTCAAATCTAATAAAAAGTGATGATTATAACTCATTGGGCTAGGGGAGAAATACCATAACACGTGGGTTCATATTGGGGGATATATATTGAGGAAAATATGACATTATATATTGAGCATAAAATAGGGAGTAAAGGGTTTTTATTTGTTATGTATAAAAAATGGAGCTCAAAGTTAATGATAAAATATAAAGGGGTATGAAAAATGTTAATGAATAAATGGATACCTAAAATATCTAATGAAAGTAGGGGTTTTTAAATTGGGAAGGTGTATTGGGTTCATATTGGTAGAGGGTTAAATAATGTGATTTTTAGAGGTATTTTCCAATATGTAGTCAAATTAAGGGCAATGTTTAGTATGCCATGAACACATGTGCTATGTCAGAGGTTAATTGAGTGAAGCCCCCATGTTATAACTACCTCATGGAATCCATCAAGCGTATATGAAAATAAAACAAAACATTTTTAAAAAATAAAATAAAATCACTAGGGAAGGAAATGCCAATTTTGATACCAGGTAAGAGAATTGATTACTCGTGGTATTAATCATAACTGTAACAATGCATAGAATATCTCCATTATATAATAATGGAGGAGACCTAATGTCAGTTATGACAACTGGGAAGATACAAATACCTACGTGAGCTTACAACTCAATATAGCTAGCTCATACAGAAAGCAGTGTTGGAAAAGACCAACTCTAATCCCCCCCTTTAAGAAAAACATAGGGAGTAAACATAAAAAAACATTGGGTCTCAACAATGAGGATTGATACATACCCATGTATAAACTCTCATAAGCGTAAAAAGGACAAAAACAAACAGGAAAAAAAAACTCTTCTCCAAAATAGAAAAAGATGCCAGTGCTCAGATAAGCATGGAGATAGAATTGTAGATGCTACAATGATCCATTGAATGGAAAGAACAGAGGCCCACTCCAATCAGGAAGTACAAAAAGATGAAGTACCAAAACTATAAATATGAGAGCCATGAAACTCAATGAGGTTGGTTGATCTTTAAACTAATTTTTTTGTAGAGGCACAATAGTGGAAAACACCGTCATCTTCCCCATAAATGATTTAGAGAAAATAGGTGTTGGTAAACAATAATGACAATGTATTCAAATAGAAGCAACACCATCAACCAATAAATGAAAAATGAGGCCTGTAAATATGGAAAACTCAACTCAAACATGGTACAACAATAGTCATGAAGATGTCTGAACACCATCACCATCACAAAGAAGAAAATAATAGCAATGTATTCAACACATCAACAACAATATCTATCATCATCAAACTTCCTCTCTTGAAGCATAACTATAGGAGGAGTGAGAATCAATAGCTTTTGTTATCAACAAATTCCCCCCCTTTAAACACAATTGAGGGAGAAATGACAATCAACAACTAACAAGAGGAACTTTATAAGACTACATAACCAATGAGACACAAGGGTATGAGGTCCACAAACATTTGTTCAAATGATTCCATGGCCATCCATCAATCTATCCATAATAGATCAAGATGGTCAGAACTCGTTCAGGATTGAGCCTTTCTTGTCATTTTTGCAATAATGTAAATGCATAAGTACCAAGTTTTTGATTCCTAGGTAAAATCCTCGTAGACAAAGGCTCATAATTCTGTTTCATAGGATCAAATATAGGTGACAAAAAAGGAGGACAACCTTGTACATTGGAAAATATTTCATCTACAGAAGAATAGTTAGCCATCTCATCAATTTGTGTAGCACAATCAATATAGAGATGCTCTTCCATCAAATTAGTTTGAACTCCACCTGTAACACAAGAGACCTTCCAAGATTTAATAGGATCAGATGCAAGTAGTGAAGTAGTAGAAACTACAACATATCCAAGATCTTCTTGAGATGTCTACACTTCAAGAGTAATAGGAATAGAAATTCTTTCCATTTTATCCAATTCCTCCTTCAGTATATCCCATTTTTCTCAGTAGTCAAGGGCCTATAACAATGTTGTATTTTTCAAAGCTAGGTGAGACAAAAGCACCATTATCATTATCAATAGGTGAGCCTGGTAGCTGAATAATAATTTTCTCCTTCTAAGCATTCTCGAGATAATTGACTTCCAATTCAAGGTGTTACTTACATCTTGCAAGTCCTGAATGACGTCATCCTTCTCAGTCAATTGTTGTGACAAAGCACTATAATATTATTTTAGAGTTTTATATTGATTGAATAATATATTGTCCTCTACTTGAAGAGGGCCTTCTTCTTCATGAAGCTCTTCCATTAAAGATTTTAAATAGAAAACCTCCATAACTCACTAATTATTTTGTTCCTCTAGCTTGCAATTTTTCTTCTTCAAAATTGGATTTTTCGAGTTAGACAAGAATTGAAATTCATCCTTCAAATAATCAAGGAGGTTTATATTTTCTTGAAACTCATTTGAAAGATTCTAGATATACTTGCCCATGGTTGACACTAGATTATAAACCTTCTTTATTTTCTTAGTGAGAGTGCTCTGGAAGAAATTCTTAAGTGTGACTTTTTCTTTTTGAAAGACACAATCGTGGAATTCGACTAGAGAACCTCATTGCGAAGTTGATCAATTGTCTTCTTGTCACAAATTTCCTACAATATTTTAATAATTTTGATAAACTGATCACAACACAATAATTTGGAAAATGAACTAGCCAAGATACCTAGATAATATCATACACACACAAATCTACAACAAAATATATGTTCAACTATAGTAATGGCTCTCAATATGATCTAATCCGGATTCTACACCTTAATGATATCATAGTTGTAAATAGGCTTCAGAGGTTGCATTTATATCATGAATAATATCCTAGGAAAAGAAACACGATAAAAACTAAAAAAACTTTCACAAGAAAGAATGTAGAAAGATTTAGGAACAAATTTCCAAAAAATATTCCAGATTTCTAGCCCTTGACCATGAATCTATGCCAACAAATTATGCCAACATTGAAGAATTTTGTCACATGTAGCTAGGAAATGAGATAATCTTGTAAAAAACCACTTTAAAGATCTCACAAGAGGCACTTCGAATTGTGATCTTAACCTAGTATGCCAAATTGTGTGGATGGGTGCACCACATGCTACATTAGATGATTTCTTGGCTGCCACAATTAACAAACAAAAATCCAAGCAATAACTCAACTTGTAGATGTGGATATAGAGCCAAAACTCTAATGCCAATAAATTCATTTAGTTGAATTTTACCCTGGATTTTTAGGTAATGTGTGTAACATGCAAATGCTTCATTTAGGTTTGCATCTGAACCATTGTATTTTTGATGGTGGTGTAATAACCCAATTTCTAAAAGGTGAGTGTGAGGGGAAACAACACCCAAAGTTCCTCCAGTGTTGAATAGAGAAATATTCCAAACCATAACAAAGCCTATTGTGAAATATCCCCACCACGATTGTGAATATGGTCATGCCGATGAAGATGAATATAGAGCATTGTTGATGTAACAAATAAATTATTGTCAGCCTACTTCAAGCCAACACCAAATTTTGGCAATTGACAAGTTTCTATTTTATTCAATCATTAGTGTTAAGGGAATAAAAAAATGCAATAAGCCACAAACAAAGATAGATAATGGCTTTTGATCAGAGTGTAAGAGTAGATCCAATGTTGTTAGAAGGCTATCAGGTACATGTCCAAAAGGAGTTGATGGGTATAACAAACATGGAGGGTCTATCCACGTGGTAGAGGATGGTTTGAATGTATTAAAATTTTTTTTTGAGGCCATGATATGTCCTCCCTCAAAGCCACAGTCTACCCAAATTACAACTGTTTACTCATGGAATATCACACACATGAAAGAAAATCCCTACATAGCTAATGTGTGGATACAAATCTAATAGAGGATAAATTTGAGCTAGGGCCAAAGGTCGAGATGTGACCTAAAGTAGAATTTCCATGGATAAATATGCCATGGGAGCCAATGCACAAGTAAGAAATTCCACATTTAAATCTAATAAAAAAATGATGATTAGAACTACTTCCATCAAAATTCGTCAAGCATAATCTGAAAATAAAACAAAAAAACACATATCTATATCTATATCTATAGCTATCTATCTATCTATCTATCTATACTATATATATATTATATATATATATATATATATCTATATCTATATCTATATCTATATCATATATATATATATATATATATATATATATATATGTATATATGTATATATAATATAAATATATATATATATATATATATATACATATATAATATATAATATATATATATATATATATATATATATATCAAATTAGTAAGGCAGAAAATGCCTGCTCTGATACCATGTAAGAGTATCAATTACTCATAGTATTAATCACAACTGTAAAAATACATAGAGGACCTCCATTATATAATAATGGAGGAGGCCTAATGTCAATTATGGCAACTGGGAAACTACAAATCCCTACGTGAGCTTACAACTCACTATAGGTAGCTCATTAGGAAAAGTAGTGTTGGAAAAGACCAACACTAACACCGCCCCTAAGCAAAACGTAGGGAGTAAACATAAATAAAAAATTGGTTCCCAACAATGAGGCCTAATAAGGTACCCAACTATAAACTCTCATAAGCAAAGAAAAGGAGAAAAACCTATCGGAATAAATCTCCTCTCCAAAAGAGAGAAATATGTTAGTGCTTAGATAAGCATGGCGTTAAAACCATAGATCCCACAATGATCCATCGAATGGAAAAAATAGAGGCCCGACTCAATCATGAATTACAAAAATATGAAGTACCAAAACCGTGAAGATGGGAGCCATGAAACCTTAATGAGGTTGGTTGATATCAGAAGTAGAAAGGTTGCAGAGTCACAAGATCGACAAACATTGTCAACTTCCCCATAAATGCTTCAAATAAAATAGGCATTGGTAAAGAACCAGGACAAAGGCTTCAAATAAAAGAAGCACCACAAAAAAAAGAACAATGAGGCCTATAAGTATGAAAATATAACTCAAACACGATACAAAAACAATCATAAATATGTTTGAACACCATCACCAACACAAAGAATAAAATACTGGCAATGCAGTCAACATAGCAACAACAACAATACTGTTGTAATAAAACTCCTGCTTGAAACATAGCTATGGGAGGAGTGGGAACCAATAATTTTTATCATCAACAACTCCCCCCTTTGAAATACAATTGATGGAGTTGCAACAATCAACAACTAAAAAGAGGAAAAATGTACAACTACATAATTGATAAGACACAATGGAATGCAGTCTACAAACATCTGTTGAAGTGACTCCATGAACATCCATCTATCCAACCACTATTGATCCTAATGGTCAAAATTGGTTCATGTTTGATCCTTTCTTGCTATTTATGCAATGATCTAAATGCATAATTACTAAGTTTCTAATTCATGGATAAAATCATCTTAGATGGAGGCTCCAAATTTTGTTTTGTAGGCTCAAATCTATTGAAAACTCGTCAATCCTTTCCTTATAGATTCTTCATCAATAAGAGAAATCCAAGTCAACCAGCTAGTAATCAAAGTAGAAATTCAGCCCTCCAAACTCTGTCATGATTTATCTATAAGATGATCAACCAAACTGAATGTACATGTCTGCCACGTCATAAAGATATAGGCATCATATAAAGATTGCTTCAATGCAGGAAAATGTGCCACCTGAACTCGCATTGGCCCAAAGAGATTTGTCAAAGGAACTCGCTTTATTATGGAGAGATATGTCACTGAAACTTGCATCATTGTCTCATAGATTTGTATCATCATGGAGAGATATATGTCACAAAAAATTCATCACAGAAACTCGCATTATCATGGAGATGTAACATAGAAACTTGCACAAAAACTTTGCATCATCATGAAGAGAAACTCAGATTACAATGAGAGATACATCACATAAATCTTCAACACATAGATAGATATGTCTTGGAACTCCATCATAGAGATAGAAGATGCCATTGAAGATTCACTTTTATATGCTTCAGATTCATGCCATAGACCCAAATTATCTTACCATAGATGATATCCAAAAAAATGATGCCAAAAAATGGAGGATATGTTCCAATATATATTTGTTTGATCATATGAAGGGGAATGTCCTTTGGGCAGGAGAACTACACTATCTGAATGATCGACTTGGCAACTTGGATGAACAAATGACACCTACAAAAATTCAAAATTTTCTTCTTTTTCACAGGGTCACGAAGAACATGTCCTTTTGAATTTTTATTTTGACAAAAATAATCATGAAGAACATGCTTAATAATAATAATAATAATATAATAATAATTAATTAATAATAATAGTTTTTCTTCTTTTTGTTTTTTACATAAAATACATATTGACACAAGTACAATGACAATGATGAAGACCGAACCTAGTTATGATGCCAACAAAATCTAGGTGCAAAAACAAGAGGACAACCTCGTACAACATAACCATGTCATCTACAACATAATTTTTATCCATATGATCAATATATGCAACACAATCAACAAGGGGATGCTATACCATCAACCCAATCTCAACTCCACTTGCAACAAAAGAGACCTTTCGAGATTCAACAGGGTCAAATGTAAGTAGTAAAGTAGTAACAACTCCAACATATCTAAGACTTGCTTGAGATGTTTGTACTTCAAGAGTAATAGTAACAAAAATTCCTTGTCCATTCTTCCCAACTCCTCCTCTAATATATCACATTTTTCTCAATAGTCCAGAGATAATACCGATGGTGTATTTTTCAAAGCTAGGTGAAACAAAAGCGCCATTATCAACAATGCCAGTATTGAAGATTGTTGTCTCCTATAGCTGGGATGATGAGAGAATTCAATAAAATAAAACTTTAAATATCTCACAAGAGGCATTCCAAAATGTGATCTTAACCAAGTACACCAAATTGTGTGGATGGATGCATCACATGCCACATCAAATGCTTTCTTGGCTATGGAGATTTACAAACACAAATCCAAGAAATATCCCTATGTGTAGATGTGGATATAGAGTACAAAAGGCTAATGCCAACAAACTCATGTAGTAAATTTTTACCATGGATTTTTAGGTAATGTTTCTAACATGCAGATGTTTCATTTAGGTTTGCATCTCAGCCATTGTATTTTTTATGGTGTTGGAATAGCTAAATTTCTAGAAGATGAGTGCAAGGGGTGGAAACACTTATAGTTCTTCCAGTGCTGAATAGAAAAATCTTCCAACCCAAAGTAAAGCCTTCAGTGAAATATCCAAATCATGATTATGAATATGGTCATGTTGATGAAGATGAAAATATAGAATTGTCGACACGAAAATCAAAGTATTACTGACATACTTTAGGCTAGCACAAAATTATGGCAATTGATGAGTTTTTGGTTTATCCAATCATTAGTGCTAATGGCATTAAAAAAAGCAATAAGCCACAAACAAAGACAAACCAAACCCTTGGATAAGGGTGTAATCATAGATTCAATTATTTTAGAATATTTCCAAACAAAAATAAAAAATATGTTTGTAGGTACAACCAACATAGAGGGTATGTCCACGATGTAGAGGATGATCTGAATGTATTAAAAAAAATGATCTTTGAGGCCATCCCATGTCCTCCCTCAAAGCCACAATCTACATGAATCCCAAATTTTGACTCATAGCAGATCACCCACATGAGAAAAAATCCCTACATAGCTAGTGTGTGCACACAAATCTAATAAAGGATAAATTTATATAGGGCCAAAGGCCAAGATATAACCTATATGAGGTCGTGAACTGAAGTGGTAAAGTCATGGATAAAAATGATACAAGAGCCAATGCAAAACTTAGATATATCACATTCAAATCTAATTAAAAAATGATGATTATAGCTACCTCATCGAAAACCATCAAGCATTTATGAAAATAAAACAAAAAAGATTAAAAAAAATCAAATCACAGGACACAGAATGCCCACTCTGATACCATGTAAGAGTACCAATTACTCATGATATTAATTACAATAATAAAGTTACGTAACATACCTCCATTATATAATAATGGAGGAGGCCCAATGTTGTTAATGATAACTTTGACAACTAGGCAGATACAAATCCCTATGTGAGCTTACAACTCACTATAGCTAACTCATCAGGAAAACAATGTTGGAAAGACCAACTCTAACATTCCCATTTAGGAAAAATGTAGGGAGGAATCACAAAGAAAAAAATGGGCCCTGAAAATGAGGCCTGATAAGTTACCCAACTATAAACACTCATAAACATAGAAAAGGAGGAAAACCCATAGGAAAATAAGCTCCCTCTCCAAAATACAGCAAGTTGTCAATCCTCAGATAAGCATGGAGATGACATTGTAGATCCCACAACAATCCATTAAATCACAAGAATAGAGGCGTGCTCTAGTTAGGAAGTAAAAAAAGATGAAGTACCAATATATTGAAGAAGAGGGCCATGAAATCTCAATGAGGTTGTTTGAACTTTGAAGTAGAAAATTTTGCAGAGGTACAAGAGAGGAAAACATCATCAAATTCCCCAAAAATGCTCCAAAGAAAATATGTGTTGTTAAAGAAATAAGAAAAAGTATTCAAACATAGGCAACAATATCAACTAACAAATGAAAAATTATTCTTGTAAGTATGGCAAACTCAACTCAAACATGGTACAATAATAGTCGTGAATATGTCTGAAAACCATCAGCATCAGAGAAAATAAAATATTAGCAATGTAGTCAACACAACAACAACACCAATATCTTTCACCATCAAATTTCCCCTCCTTAAACACAATTGGAGGAGGAGGGGGAATCAAAAATCTTTGTCATCAACAAATATTCCCCTTGTAGCACAATTGAGGGAGCACCGACAGTCAACAACTATCAAGAGGAACTTTGTATGACTACACAACCAATTAGACACAAGGGTACGAGGTCCAAAAACATATTTTCAAATGATTCCATGACCATCCATCAATCAAACCATAATTGATCCTGATGGTAGGAATCAGTTCACGTTTGGGTCTTTCTTGTCGTTTCTACAATGATTAGAATGCATAAGTACTAAGCTTATGATTCCTGGTCAAAATCCTCTTCGACGAAGGCTTAAAATTTTGTTTTATAGGCTCAAATATACGTGCAACAATAGGAGGACAACCTTGTACATAAGAAACTCTATCATATACAACATAATTTTTAGCTGTGTAATCAATTTGTGCAACACAATCAACAGGGGGATGCTCTTCCATCAACTCAGTCTAAAACCTACATGCAACAAAGGTACCTTTCAAGTTTTACGAGTGTTTGATGTATGTAGTGAAGCAGTAGCAGCTACAACGTATCTAGGATATTCTCAAGATGTCTTAGGTGTAATAGGAATATAATTTTTTTGTCCATTTTTCTCAATTCCTCCTTTTGTATATCCCATTTCTCTTAGTAGTTGAGAGCCAATACTAATGGTGTAATTTTCAAATATAGGTGAAACAAAAGCACCATTATCAACATTAGCAGGTGAGCTTGGCAGCTCAATAAGAACATTCTACTTCAGAGCATCTTGAAGATGATTGACTTCTAATTTAAGGTGTTTCTTACACTCTTACAAGTCTTGAATGACCTCATCCTTCTCAATCAACTGTTGTGACAAGAATCATAATATTGTTTCATAGTTTTATATATTGATCCAATAATATATTGTCCTCTACTTGAATAGGGCATGCTTCTTCATGAACCATTTCCATTTAGGCTTTTAAATAGAAAATCTCTATAACTTGCTGATTATTTTTCTCCTCTAGCTTGCAATTTTGCTTCTTCGTAATTGCATTTTCTAAGATAGACAAGGATTCAACTTCCTCCTTCAATTCATAAAGGAGGTAAATTTTCCTAAAACTCATTTGAAATATTATGGAAATACTTGCCCATGGTTGACACCATATTTCCAACCTTCTTGATTTTATTAGTGGGAGTGCTCTAGAAGTGGTTCTTAAGTGTGACATTTTATTTTTGCAAGAAAACAATAATGGAATAGAAATGAAGAACCTCATTGTGAAGGTAATATATGGGGAGGACTCAAGACCGGAGTATCGAGCACTATGTATGAAATATAACATGGATGATTTGCTCATTAGAACCTAGTATGATGTGTTGAGAGAGCCATGTGTGTGCATGTGGACCCCACATGGTGGTGGCGTGGAAACATGTATCCTCTTGTTGACATGACCTCTTTTAATGGGCTAAAATTCTAAAGGGTATAACTTTCTACTTGGGACTTATATTGAGGTAACATTTGTATTTCCAAAAATCTCTCGACAAGTTGAACATGAAGATGGAACTTGTTTTAGGATCTAAAGACTTTGAGAAAAAGTGGTCATTCTAATCCCATCTTCATAATATTCCTTGGAGATCATGTTAAATGGTAGCACCCCCACAACCCGAGATTCCTTTAAGGGGGTGGGAAGTGTTACAAAGTTGTATTAGATCCAAGGCTTAATACTAGACTGAAGGGGCTCATACACAAAATTGAATTTAATTTTATATGGATGAGTAAACTAAATTTTTGTATGAATTCTGATTTAAACCAGTAGTTGATGTGATTGCTAACCAAGATGGAATTCTTATTTGTCTTTTTGTTTTCCTGAAAAATTCAACTTGTTTTGGTTATGTGAACAACATCAGGTTAACATGCTTGGTGCTGACATGCCAAGGTTATGATTAATATGTTTATGCTTGATTTAGCTGATATTTGTGTGTGTGTGTGTATGCGACAACATATAAGAAGATGCAATATACAACATAGAGTAAATAAATGACCAACAAAATGGTATAATACAATAGTTAGAATTATGTTGTCATTGATGACAAAGGTGATGAAGATGAAGGCAAAAGCTTAGATGAGTGCAAAAGTATGCTCAAGGAAAAGTGTAAATGGTGCAAGATATTTGAATCTATTTCTAGCTTATAAGATCACTTTAAACACAATTCAAAACCACCCATATGTATATAGCTCTAAAAGAGATGTCTAGTGGTATATGGAAGACCAAAAATGGCCTCCTACATCGCAAGTTATTGCTAGTCAAAGTTAAGGACCCCCAAAAGTCAAACTTACAGAGCCAAGAATAGTTGGAGAACATATACCAACGTTAAGTTTAAAAAATTTCCAAACATAGTGGAGAATGTAGAAAAGTGGCTAAAGGAGGATTCGGAAAACATGGAGCCGAAAGAATTGCAATGGGAAGCATTTCTATTGGCTCATGGTGGATCCCACTACACACATTATCTCAACAGAAGG
Source organism: Pinus taeda (assembly GCA_000404065.3). Lineage (NCBI taxonomy): Eukaryota > Viridiplantae > Streptophyta > Pinopsida > Pinales > Pinaceae > Pinus > Pinus taeda. The sequence goes on from APFE030203557.1 coordinate 41,461, forward strand.
CTCAAGAAGTGCACATAAAGGAGCATCTAGGATGATGTAAGCCTGAGATAGGATTGCAAACAACAACGCAATGTAAAGCATGTTGATTGGTGGAATTTTAAAGCGGGAGGCCCCCACCTGACATTTAAGCTTGGGAAGGCTTGCCTGAAATAATTTTAAGCAACACAAGAGGTAAGGCCCGGGATGATATCAGGTCTGGCTAGATCAGTGAGGCAGAGTGGTAGCAGAGACCAATAATAAATAAACCGACTAGTTATGGTTGTCATGACAGTATAAAATGCTTGAATTCAATGGTTTTTTATTTAAAAATTTGACAAAGGAATTGGACTAAAAACACAAGACCCGAGACCCTTTCTCTATCCTCTCTAGGAGGATGTGTAGTAACATTGTATAGACCCAAGATGACGTTATCACGACATCATTATGAAGAACATGTGGCAAATAGATTCAACATTTTTTAGTAGCCTAGTGGGTCAAATCTGGGTGACGTGTCACACCTCCAGAGGTGCCAAATGGTATTTATGATGTCATCACAGAGGCCCTATCTAGAAATTTTTATGTAGTGTGAAAAGGAGGAGGCCCTAGGCTAAATAGGCGTCAGGCACATGTGGCATTGATAGTTAGCCCGATCCATTCATTGATTAGTGCACAGGTAAAGTGGGTAGACCCGCCAGGACAACTCATCTCGATACCTTGAACCCAGAGGTAACACAAGTGATCACAAAGGACGAACCTATTGTAGCAGCTACAACCACCCTCAAAATTTTTGTCTATACTTCAATTTTGGAGCCATCCTTCTTATCCACAGGAGCTCATCTTTCATTGATCTAGGTATTCATGATTCAACTAAAACTTATATTTTTCATTTGTGCTTTTGCTTGCTTGTTTTCATAATTAGGTTATCTTTATAAGTCACAAGATGATATCCCAACTTGGTCTCACAATAGTTCTGGGCTTGCCTCTATAAATTGCAAAATCCTTGAAGGAAAGCAATCTTGATGATAGGAATTGTGCAGTCTTGGTTGGCAGTCAGCTTTGAGCTCAAAAACTATGCAGTCATGGAAGGCAAACCAACACTGAGCCGATAAACTATGCAAACCCTCACTAAGCTCAGAAATCACGTAGTGCACACTGAGTTAGAAAGTTGCTCAGTTCCCCATGACTACGTAGTTTTTCCCAAGTAGTGTGCATGGAAAACTACCCCACGGAAAAGAAAGAAAACTAAAGGGAAAAAATCATTCCTAGGAAGTAGGGATCTATTATTAGCTTACCGAAGGTGACAAATTTCTATTTTTAGAAGTTTCTACTAAGTGTTGCTTTTGTCCTTAATCTTAGGAATGAGTGTCATTAAACCTCATTTTCTCAAATCTAGTTAATCAATGCCTCTAGAGGTCATCTGAGAATTCGATCTTGGAGCTACAGGATTCTCGAAGAGATCAAGGAACCTTTAGTGGGGTCATCGTCACTTTTCCAGGCGAGTTTCACTTTTGTTGTCTTTTGCCGCCTTTTTTGTCGCTTTCTATCATTTCACTTGTGTGAGCATTGTTTTACTTATTTCTATTCATGGTTTTTGGTGTTTCAACTTGTTTTATCTCGTAGAAGTGTTGTTTTAAGTTATACTTTGCTTTTTGCAAGTGTCACATTGATTTATTTGTTTTTGCACCAATTGTCGTCATTGCAGAAACTCTCCTCACCGATTTGATTCTCTTCTCATTCATTCATTTTCTGCACTTGATCTATCATGATTCATTCACACTTAGTCAAATCTACAGTTAAGCTAACATCATCACTTAAATCTACTCATTTTTCACACTTCCACTAGGTAGATTTGTACTTCCCTTGGCTGAATTTTTCCTTGCCCAGCTTGGCACTACGTAATCCTAAGGCTCAAGCCACAAGCTTGGCCTTTGGAACTGTGCAGTTCATTGTACAAGCTAGCTCCAAATTCACACTACGCAGTTCCAGGGGTTAGCTTGTCACCTTGGACATTGAGACTGTGTAATGCGCAGTCTCTCCCTATCTCTACCTAGGTTGGAACTGCGCATTGCGCAATACCAAGCCTCAAGCTCCATCCTTGGTTGTTGGGATTGCGTAGTGCGTAGTTCCCACAGTTAACCAATCCCTCTTGCCAATGAAAATTATGCAATCCTTCCCATCAGATGCCTGGTTTGCTGCTTGATCATGCCTTGAAAGTTGATTTTTTGAAGCTAATATTTGCTTTCCATGAGTGTCCTTTTTTGTCCCACAAGTACCACACTTGTGAAGAAATTCTCTACAACAATCATTGTTACCATGGAACCAAAGAGAGTTGTTTCAAGAAATATCACTAAAAATAGTATTGGGGAAGAAGTTTAGCAAGCGCCAGTTAACTTGCCAATATATGTAGACACTCATTTGTTTATAGAAAAGGAGTCAACACTAACATGGTAGCAAGTCCAACAAAAATAGTAGAAGACATCAATATGATACAAGATCAAAGAAAGATAAATGTTGCTGACATAATAGAGGGAGAACAAAGTTGCAAAGTGAAAGGGTATTCAATATTTATGCAAGCAACTTTGCCAGTAGAAGCAAAGAGGAAGTAGAGGAGACAAAGAGCAGAGCGGAGGAAGAGAGAAAAGCAGAGCTTGTAGGAAGCAACATTGAGATCAAATCAAGCGGAATAAGAACTGAAGAAAGAACCGAAGCTAAGGAGGAAAGAACAAGAATAGAAGTAGAATCAGGAAGAAGAAGAAAGGCAAGTTGTAATGACAGAAGAAACAACGTTGATTCAAGAACAAAACTAGCCAACATAAGGGGAACGGATGTAAGACCGGGAGCTTGCTGAGCCGATCAAATATTTGATTAAAGTTGTAGACATGGAGTTGGGATTGGAACTGCATGATGAAGATATTGATCTGATGCTGAATGCTCTGTAGTTCATTGTTCATTCTCCACCACCTCCAGCCACAGAGTTATCCCCGAGAAAGGAAGGGGACATACTTCCCCTTAATGATGATCCAGTAATGGATGTGTACAATTTGTCATATAATTAACTTCAGGGAATTATACAAGAGAGGAGAAAGCATTTTCCAGATGATCACGCATCCCCTACATTCATTAGAGAAAGGGTGATAGTAGCAAACACCAATAATAATCCAAATGCCATTTCTGGATCCAACTTGGCCTTTGCAAGTGCAATGAGATTAAACACTCAATATTCAAAAACCAAGAATAAGCAACTGGCAAAAAAAATTATAGGCTTCCTGGCAAGATATAGAACAACTCTATGCAACAACATAGAACACAATATCCACACAGGTCTAATTGGGGGAAATGAGAGCATCGATACTTGGTGAAGTACCAACACTTGGATAGACCATGTGGGACCTCTATGAGGAGCTCATGACCATACATAAGACATTTTTTCACTTGCATAACTTGCAACAACAGAGAAAGGAATTTGTCAAGACTCTTAGGAATGTGCAAACTTCCATCACTGCTATGCAAGAATGGACAATACGATACAAAGGGGCACCACTTACTTTGGTAAAGAAGATGAAGTCGTAGGTAGAGCTGGAGAAAGAAAGAGTTTGAATGTTGATTCAGAACAACAAGAAGATCACCTCATTCATTGGAAACATTCAAGCCTCATATGTACGATTGTACAAAAATTTGGATTTCATGGCGAGAACCCATAAGATCCCATCAGTCAGCTCACTCACTGACGCTAAACGAAAATATCAAGTCAGGAAGGAGATTGAAGAGTACTTGGAGCAGTCGAGACATGTTTCCACCAAGGAGGATTTAGAGCTGAATAAAAAAAACATGCAGAACTACATCAGTGGTCCTGTCCAGATTAGAACCATGTTGCTCATGCTCGAGAAATAATTTAAGACTGGTTCCAAGTCATTGTACTTGGATGCTATGGAGGGAAGAGTCTGATTCCAACCTAACACCATCATGCAGTTTGGGGATGTCATTGCACAGTACCAATATTGGCATCCATACGTGACCGAGAAGCATAAAGTGGAAGTTTCCGAGCTAGAGTGTTCCCAAACACAAGCATCATAGTGTCTTGTCTTGTTAGGTTTCCAAGTTGTCTCTACCCTATTTTGTCCTATATGGGTATGAGTGTAAAATGTAATATTATCTGTAATTATTTTGTAAGTGAATTTCGTAGTGCCAATATTGGAATATGAAGAGTCATCATGCAATCTAATGTGTCATTTTGTAAATAAGTTGAAGAGTCATGAGGGTAGTCCAAAGGTCACAAACGGGAGTTGAAGAGTCAACCCCTCTTGTTATAAATATAACCTCATAACTCATGTACTGGGGCTTTTGGGAGCTAAGATTTTTGCTAGGATTAGTCTTATAAGGAGCTTGGGAGTATTGTGAAGAGACTTGTATTCTCCGTAGCGTAGAGTGAGTATACTTCATTGGAGGAGCATGTTTTCTTGACTATAATGTTCCACTATTAGGGATAGTGGTCATATATAGTGTATATGTGAATGGAACTTTCACTTATAATAATAAAATCAGGACCAACACACTTTCATGCATATTTTTTGAATATAGTAGGACTATTCTTGTCATATTTGAAATGTATGTTATTTAACTTACACTTATGCTTATGAACTATTTTGTTTGCATTTGTATGAATCTTGTTGACTACGTGATGCTTTATTAACTCATCACTTTAACTTGTGGACTATTCCACATTGTAGCATGTGATTTCATTTTTTTCGTGTGTTCCTTTCAGGCTGCATACTATTACAGGATTCCAAGGGGTGCACTTCCTTTTCCCTTCGTGTGTTGGAACCTTCATGCATCACATTTGACTCTCCACAGGGTCACACACTTTCTCTCACCCAATGTTATCATACTTCCTTTTAGTGTTTTCACATTCAAGGCATAACATTACCATCCACTGCTGGGACTCTTACTACAAACAATGTGGGGTCTAGTTGGGACTAGATATCGGGGAGATCCCTGAATGTTGGTGGGTCCGACACCATCAACATTTCTGGTGCTAGAAGGAGGGAAATATGACAAGTTGAGCCCTTGGATTCTGTTTTGAATTTTTTCACTCATTTAATTACTTCTTCCACAATCATAATCCTGACATGATTTTCTAGAGACGTAAGTCTGCAAGTGTCGACGAGCATTATGGATAACTTGTCAACCCTTAAATTCGACGACGAGAGTGAGACAACCTTGCTTGAGCATACTGTTCATTTTCTTGAATTCTGCACAAAGCACAAAATCCACTGTAAGGATGTTTTTTGTAGGTTATTGATCCTCTTGTTCGAAGGGCGCATAAGGAAATGGTGTCACACATTGGTTGATTCCTCCATACACTCTTTCAATCATCTTGTCACTGAACTGTCTCACGCTTTTGGCATGTTCGATTGTAAATGCTTGGGCAATAAAATTTTAGAATTGCAAAAATCACCGATGAATCATTGCATCATTTTCACAATCATTTTATGCATTTGTGTTTTGAATATTTGAAAGATGAAGTTAATTGGAAGTTCTTGACAGGAATATTTCAATATTTTGTTCACATTCCAGAAAATATGAATGAATTATAATATTTTGAGCCGCTGCCAACATACCTCAGTGTTAGAGCTTCTAAATCTATGACGAACAAGGTTGCTGTTCCAAGTGACCCTCCATCCTCCTCTCATCAAATAACTCTAGCTCCACAGGCTGAGGTAGGAGAAGTTGAAAATTCATCTATTGATCTACCACCATCTATTCCCACCTCACATACTCATAATTTCATCATAGTTTTGGACTGTCAATTTGATGATAGTGATGACGTGTTATCCCCTCGTCCTCCATCCTTTGGTGCTTATGATCCTATGTATGTGTTGTGTTCACTTTTTACAAATATCTCTTGTGATGTTCACGAGGATCAAGTGTTGGATGGATTTGGTGTTGAGAAACCAACTTGCAATATCATTCACGATAATTATGTGGGGGAGCCCATAGTTGAACAAGAATCTACGATGAAGGACTATTCTCTTCCTTTCACACCTGTCCTTCATCATCCTGACATTTCCCATGATTCTGTAATTTCTATTGAATCTTGTGAAAATTTAGTTTCTAATGATGTTACTACTTCTGATCATTCATAGAACACGTGGGATGTCAGTTTTTCGTCGAGATGTAGAGAGGATGACTATTCTACTCTTGATCTTCCTAATCTCTCATATCATATTTATGAAAACTTAGAGGGTGAAGTTGATCATTTTTCATCTTCCCCTCTTTGCGATTCATCAGATCATGAGGATGGCTCCGTTTGTGATCTTGAAATTTTTGATCATGGATGTCGTGACCTCTTCATTGATTCATTAGGTCATGATTGTAATTTTTCCCCTGCTAATCTTTCCCAGCCACTAATATGGGACGATTTACCTTCTGATGAGTTGGAATGTCCTCAAGCTATCGAGGCACTTCATCCCCAACTAATCGTTATGTCAGGTTCTTGTAATCTTTATGTTAGTTCCGCTTCTAATATTTTGAGGCTCCTCATCACTCTATCGTACATATTGAAATTCAATATGTCTTATAATTGTCAGATCCTCCATATGTATTACATGATCCTATCGCTCAAAAACAATGTGCATGGAAAGTTCCCACCTAGAAAGGTAAGAAAACAAAAGGGAAAAAATAATTCCTAGGAAGTAGGGATCTATTATTAGTTTTCCGAAGGTGGCACATTTCTATTTTTAGAAGTTTTTGCCAAGTGTCACTTTTGTCCTTGATCTTAGGCATGTACATCATAAACCTCATTTGCTCAAATCTAGTTAACTGACACCTCTAGAGCTCATCTGAACATTCAATTTTGGAGCTCTAGAATTCCCAAAGAGATTAAGGAACCTTTGGTGCGGTCATCGTTGCTTTTCCAAGTGAGTTTCACTTTTGTCGTATTTCGTTGCCTTTTTTGTCGCTTTTTATCGTTTCACTTGTGTGAGTGTTATTTTGCTTATTTCTATTCATGGTTGCTGGCGTTTCAACTTATTTTAGCTTGTAGAAGTGTTTTTTCAAGTTATCATTTGCCTTTCACAAGTGTCGCATTAGTTTCTTTGTTTTTGCATCGATGGTCGACACTACAACGACTCTCGTCACCGATTTTATTCTCTTCTCGTTCATTCAATTTTTTCACTTGATCCATCATGATTTATTCACACTTAGTTAGATCTTCACTTAAGATAACACCATAACTTATATCTGCTCGTTTTCACACTTCTGCTAGGCAGATATGTACTTCCCTTGGCCAGATTGTGCCTTGCCCAGTTGGGCACTGTGCAATCTTAAGGCTCAAGCCACAAGCTTGACCTTTGGAACTGCGCAATGTGCAGTACAAGCTAGCTCCAAATACGCACTACACAGTTCCAAGGGTCAGCCTATCACATTGGCCACTGAGACTGCACAATGAGTAGTCTCTCCCAGTCCCTACCCAGGTTGGGACTGCACATTCCGCAGTCCCAAGCCTCAAGCTTCATCCTTGGTTGCTGGGACTGCACAGTGCACAATCCCCACATGCAACTAGTCCTTATTGCCAATGAAAATTGCGCAATTCTTCCCATCAGTTTCCCAGTTTGCTTCTTGATCATGCCTTGAAATTTGATTTAACAAAGCTAATATTTTCTTGCCATTAGTGTCATTTTCTTATTCTAAAGGTACCAAACTTGTGAAGCACTTCTCTCCAGTAGTCATTGTTACCATGGCACCAAAGAGAGTTTCTTCAAAAAAGACCATTAGAAACAGTACTAGGGAAGCAGTTGAGCAAGCGCCGGTTAAATTTCCAATATATGTGGACACTCAACTGTTTATAGAAAATGAGTCAACACTAACATGGTAGCAAGTCCAATAGTAGTAGCATAAGGCAACAATCTAGTACAATATTAGGGAAAGAGAAGGGTTGCTAATCGAATTAAGGGAGAACAAATTTGCAAAGTGAAAATGGATTCAATATTTACGCAAGAATATTTTGTAGTAGAAGCAAAGAGGAAGCAGAGGAGAAAGAGAGCAGAGCAAAAGAAGAGAGAAAATTAGAGCTTGCAGGAAGCATAACTGAGATCGAAGCAAGAAGAACAAGAAGTAGAGGAAGAACAAGAGTCGAGGAGGAAAGAACAAGAAGAGAATAAAAAGTAGGAAGAAGAAGGAAAGAAAGGTGCAATGGCAGAAGAAACAATGCCAATTCAAGAAAAAAACCAACCAACAGTAGAGGGAAAGAGTGAATAGATGCAGGACTGGGAGCTTTCTCAACCAATTGAAGATTTTATTGAAGTTCTAGACATGGAGTTAGGACTGGAACCACAAGATGAATATATTGATATGATGTTGAATGCCCCATAGGTCATCATTCAGTTTCCACCACCTCCATTCGTAGAGTTAGCGCTAAGCAAGGAAGGGGACATACTTCCTGTTAGGGTACTATAATTCATAGGATCAAATGATGATTGGATATTATATTTCAGTTGATAGAAATTGTAAATAATATTGTATTATGCAAATGATTTACAAAAAAAACGATGATGAAAAAATGGGATAAAAATGTATATGAGAAAATAAAAATAGAATAAAAAGGGAAAAAAATAAAAGAATGAAAAAACCCCCAAAAAAGAAAAATATGTATGCAAGTGAGCAAGTCTAAATGCCACTAAAAAAAAGAAATGCATCAAAGTTACTTTAGGAATTTTTCATCTAGTGTGCAACTTGTTTAAATGCCACATAGAAATAGATTTCCTAAATTTGATCATACTGTTTAATCATGGTTGAACTAAGTTAAATAAGGTTGGTTAGGTTAGTGAATAGATCAACTGTCCAGTTTAATCTTGGTTGAAATTAAATAGGTAGATTACATAAAAATTAACCAAAGTGTTTAAGCTTGGTTAAATTTGATAAATAAGCATTAGAATAGAAGTTGCACAACCTTAGGAAAAAAAATGGGCTTTCTAAATTAAATGCACCCTTAGGGTTAAGTAAATATGTTTAGAATAATTAATCCTGCTTATGATAATTTAATCCTGTCATTTAAACACGATTAACAATTTGTAAATGAGATATTGGTGCTAAAGTTTTGATTTATAATAAAGTTGAAAGGGAAAAACATATTTTGTTAGCTTGTGGTATAGTGGGTGCATAATCTAACCGCCATGATCTGCCTTGCCCGGATCAACGATGGGGGATTGATTTCAGACCCCACCAGTCCATTCTATCATTATGGCCCACAGGGGGGGGGGGGTGGGATTCGAAGAGCGGATTCACTTTCCTTGGCCCCACGCTATGTGGTAGGTGCTCAACATTTCACATCCCCCCATTCAAAACTCTTACCACCTACACCCCATCCGAAAACTGCTCCATCTCCCACCAACATCTGTAAGCACCCATCACCTCGGTGCCACCCGCCATGTCTCTACTCCCCCTCCACTCCTATCACGCCAAACTTCCTCCCCGCTCTTGCATACCATTGCCTTTCCCTTCTGCCACATGTATTTTCCTTATTTTGATACCTATTTTTCCTATTACACCCTATCTTTTATACGATAATTGTTTTCTCCTGAACCTGCACCAGATAATGGTCAAACACGACAAGGATTTCTAATTGCCTATAAAAACCTCCCACTTGTTTGGTGTAGCCCCCTTTCCACTTCCCATTTAATTTAGAGAACAGGTACAGTGGTTTAAAACCCCCATTTCCTCCACCAAATTCCTCAGTCACCCATTGCAGATTCTAGATAGTTGCTTCTCGGCCGGGCACCTGTTACAGAAAGTGAATTATTCAGCAAGCAACCAAATTTTCCCAGGTAAAAACCACTGGCTCTTCACCTCATTTCTTAATTACTTTAAAATATGGAACCTAAGGGAAATTTGAAACCAACACGTGAAAAACCAATGAAACCTCCTGCCATTGACCTAAACCATTTACCCCTGGTTGACCAAAAATATAAAATCATAGAGAGAAATTGTGAGTTCAACTTGTTCAAACTGAAAAATTGTCTTAAGAAAACCTTTTTGGACCAGAGTGATGAAATCAACCTTTGGGAATCCCTTTTGGCACAATTCATGTTTCGCTAGAATCACCCTTTCCCAGATTTTGTTTTATGGTGTCAAGCCAGGTATATCCCCAACTAAAGAGCCATTGTGGCCCAAAATGGAGACATTCTATTTAATATAACCTCAGAGTCAATTAACCAGATGATTCAAGTACCCTAGAATGATTCTTCGATCCCTTTCTCTATAGATTCCCTCATGGAACTCTACCAAAAAATAAACTTCCCTTGAAGAGCCATAATTTTTGAAATTTTCTTGCCAGAAGATGTCTAGCTTCCAAAGGAGAATCCACCATATCTAGCCTCCATGTTTCTAGAAAATACCAAGAAAATTGTCTCATTAGTATCTTGTCTCCTAGGGTATTAATCAGATCAATGGGTGGATGAACCTATCATAGGTTTTCTGTCCATCTTTTCCACAAAAGAAAACCCTTTTGTAATATTTAATTTCAATCAATTCCTTGCAGACAACATCCATGAGAAATTTCTCAAGATTACCACAGAAGGAATGTTTAAACATGCATAAGTGTTAGTTTTTTCTATTTTACCAAGTAGGAAGATTTCCAATTACTCTTCAGAAATTAGATGAACAAGGCAATGCATAATCAATCATCCAATGAACCTCTTTGGTGCAGAAGAATATGAAAATTTCATATTCAGTGACTTCATAGACCAATTCGTTTATACAGTTGCATGCCTTCTTAACAATAATGTGGAGCCTAGAATAGGTTTAGAAACATATAGAACCTTACACCTAAGTGAAGAAGTTAAAACATGAGACTGGTACTTGTACCAGAACTACACAAAAATTAGCATGTATGGCTGTGAGCTGCCACCATACAAACTGCCAAAATATGTTCCTATGAGAATTTTCTCATTGGGATATATAATGCAAAGGATCAATATGGATGAATTACACTTTGTTTTAGCTAAAAAGAAGGCACAGTTCAAGACCAAGATATAGGTGGGGCCATTCATATGCAACAACAGAGAAACAAGTAATGACGCAGATGCACTTCTCAAACAAATGAACTTCCAATTAAGCTTTACTTGGTCATATGACCCCTTCTACATCATTTCCAGTTTAAGAGTGGAATAGAATACCACTCCTTACACTCACACTCCCAGGCCATAAATTGAAAAATTCATGAACCAAGGTCACTTGGAGGAGAACGGTTTGCAAGAAGCTAAAGAACATGTTCTGTCTACAACCACTTAATAGAATCCAATACCTCAGGTGAAGCGTGACAAAAGGCCAAGAGAAGAAGAGTCTCATGTAGTAAGAAAAATTGGAGCCAAGGAATTCCTAATATATAAAAAGAAGCACAAAACTGATTTAAAACCAATTTTCATGCAAGATGATGAAGAACATGCTACTATAGTTTCAATAGGTCCACAAGTTTCTATGAGACTAGAAAACATTTTTGTAGGTACAAGACAAGAAGATATTCTTGTAGGCTCTCCATCTTCCTCAGCCTCACAAGATCCTCCAGTTTCAGCACATACAACAAAGTTGGATCAAGGCCAAACATAGCCAAATATTTTTGCTAAGTACAAAGCAATCAAGCAGAAAAATGGGATGCTAAAGGGCAATGAATATACTCAATTTTGGAAACAAATAGTTTCTTCCCAACACTAGATTCTGTTAGCCTTTGATACTGAAAAGGGAAGAATGCAAATGGATTTTCTACAGGCACATGTTCCACTCCTAAAATCACCAGTAGACTACAAGAAGACAATTTTCTCCTTTGACACTAATCAAATCCATTCGATTGATCAGATGGATATGCAAAAAAAGACTGGAGAGATTATATACTTCACTTTGACTAATACTTCCATGACAACTATTAGCACTCTATAATTTCATAGGCTGAGAAAAAATTGTAGAGGTAACCACAAAACTGCTTGGAAGCTGGGATCTAGCCCTGCCAGCTTCAGAGAGGGATCTCTCTTTTAGATTTAGATTTGTTTATATTGAGATATTAGGCTAGTTATGGAAGTTTAGAGTTTGGTTTATGAATTGGTTTGGTTGGAATAACGAGGGAAGAGCCATTGGGCAATGGAGTTTGCAAACTTAACAAGGATCTGTCTAAGATTTTCAAAGGAGTTTCACAGGGCAAGGTAGCTGAACTAACTAGATCCTTTAGATCTAAAGGAAATGTAATAGAAGAAAAGGTATAGGTTCAGTTGAAGCTAAAGAGCAGTTAAGAATTATTTAACTCGATATAAGAAGAAAACATTTAAATTATCCACAACCAGAATGAGAGTGAATCTTTCAACAAATTATGTTCATTAACTTTCTGTAAACTAATTCAGATTTAAGAACACATAAGTATGGAAACAAAAGAAATAAACACATAGACATTGAGAGAAGCACTTCACTAAATAGTCCAACGCATGAATCCTGTGAAGAATGTCCTTTTTATTATTGAAAAGTCCACCGAGGCTTGAAAAATATACAATAGCTTTCTTATGTACAAAACCAACATCTCTTACTTCAAATGATGAAGTATTTATAAAAATTTATTACAAAATATCTTTATTTGAAATATCAAGATTCATTTCGAAATATCCTAAACTGATTGTAAAAATATAACACAAATAAAGGAAACTAAAAATATTTGAAGAATTTTGGCACTATCCTTGAGGATTTTCGGTGATAAAGAAGAGAAATTTGAATTTGATTGCAACTCTTATTTGGTGAGGTGGCATCCAAGTCACTAACTGTCCATGAGATTTTTCCTCCTGAAATTATGAAAAATAGGGTCCAGTGATCCCTTAGTATATCCAAAACCATAATATATATGTTAGAAAACTAAGAGATGTTTTTGTAAATGATGATGTTGGAAACAAAAACCTCTTTTAGTATTTGATCATTTCCACTGGCTTGGAAACCACATTTGAAAACATTGACTAAAGACAGGAAAATTTGGGAAAATATGCCTGTAAAGCTTCATCCAAATATCCCAAACCATAATAGATGTTAGAAAACTGAGAGATGCTTTTGTACATGAGGATGTTATAAACAAAAAGCCTCTTTACATTTTTGAAAAATCATTCTCATTTGTTTGTAAACCATGTTTTAAATTACTGCATTGTATAAAAAAAACATAGTTTTAACTGACCATGAAACATACATATGACATGGAGGCGAGAGGTGACATGAAGGTGGGGAATGATGTGGAGGCACATGGTTGGTGGAAAGGAAATGGGGTCCGCAAGGGTGATATGGAGAAATTCTGTGAAGGTGAGTGGGGACAATAGTCCAAGTGGCAGGAAGTGAGTGGTGTGGGAGTAGAGATGTGGTGGGGAAATGACGTGACAGGTGTAAATAGATGTTCGTGGGAGATGGACGGTTTTCAAAGGGGGGTAGGAGTGGTGAATGGTTTTAATCCGGGTGGGGGGGTGAGAAACACATGAGGGGCAGCCGCATCGCATAAGAGGGAAAAGGGGAAACAAATTTTTGGACCCCCCCCTGTGGTTAACTGTTGGAGGGGCTGGGGGCGTTGGAATTTGATCACTTTCCATTGATCTGGGTGGGTTGAATCATGGTCGTTACTTCTTGCAAACCAGTTATTGCAAATGAAAAAAGTGTCGCATCCAACCATAAATTTATTACAACTTATGCTAATCGCAATTAAATGATGTGATTAATTAATCTAAGCATACTTTAATTAACCTTTAATGCTGCATTTTGACTTGCAAGCATACTTTATGATATTTTCAAAGGTTTTATTTTTATTTTGTTCTTGGAAATAATTTGTAGGATGAAATATTATTTACATCTCTCAAACCCAAATAATCAGGTAAAATAATAACTCATCCTTATAGGACCCTAACAGTGGCTCCAATGGGGATGGCATCCTCCTTGTGAGGTGCCAAGAACATCGTAAACTAGTAGCCGATCCATTGGGCTAATCCAAAATCTACAACTTGTTCTGTGATAAAAATATCTGCTATTGAAAAACCCTCAAACTAAAATCAAAACCATTCTGCAAACTGAAATCTAAAATATACACTTGAAATGAAAGATGTACTGCTATCTGAAACTGAAACTGAAAAATACTGCAAAGATGCTCAGAGTACTGAGCTTAGGGGCACACACCTACTCACTCTAATCTGCTGAAATGACTACAATATTAAGTAATAACAACTTTCCAATGTAACCAGTTGAGAAAATGGATACTTATCTGAATCCTGCTCACACTTCTCATGAGAAGGCAGAAAATATATGATACTGGCAACCCAAACTGCCACTAAAACTATTGACCATAATTTACAAACATAAGAACAACCATTTTCCGTGATGATCACAATAGATTGGCTAGAGGATCTTGAAAAACATGAAATGTTACATTTTGATGATCTGCAAAAGGACCCCCTTCTAAGGGAAAGGGAGTAATTTGTTCATAAATCTTACTATCTTCATTTGAAACAACCAATTCATCCAAAACAATAACATCCACAAGTTTTGGGACAACTTGTTCTTCTTTAGAAAAATCTACATTATCTGAAAATGGAGGTGGATTTTCAAATAAGGTAGCCACATCTTGAAAAAAAAAGGTCTACACCCACGGGGTCTCAAACAATCTTCTCTTCAAAAATTTCTGCATTAAGTTTAAAGGAACAAACTTGCTGCATATTATTGCTGAAAATAATGGATGGATCATGTCTTTCTTTAGTTTCTATACTAGCAAACTCATAAATTTGATTTTTAGAAATTTCTTCGTGGATTAAAAACTCACGAGAAGAAGGGAATGCAAGGCAACTAGAATGATCATTTCTATTTGTGAAAATATGTGAAGATTGCTGCAAACTATCATTGGTAAGCTTTGTTTCTTTATTATTACTGGGCTTCTTTCTCTATTGTTCTTTTGAGATGTATGGAGGTTGTGAATGTCATCAACAAGTTCATGTGAAATTAGATAATTGAAATGTAGATTTGCTTCATTTTCAATCATGGGAGAAATAAGTACTTGCTGAAAATTTTCTTAAGTGTCATGTCAACCAGCTTCTTCAACTTCTTCATGGTTTAAAGGTCTCTCATGAATAGCCTCTATAATCTCATCATCCATAAACTGATCATCTTCATAGTAACCTACCATGTAATGTATAAAGCTTTCAAAATGATCACAGTAGTTTTGAACCAACAACAAAGATGGATAATATTCTTTGTAATTCTTAAAAAATGTAGTATGAAAATGCTTTAAAGAACATATACTAGTAGCTGGTAAATTTTCATACCAAGACCTGGCATTTCCTGCCAAAGTAAGCATGAACATCTTCATAAGACAATCTTCATGCCATTCAACATGTAGCCTACATAAATTCATATGGAATTTGATAAAATGTAAAGCATCATTATTAACTTTCTCATCTTTGAACTCTGGCAAATATTATTTCCACTCTATGCAAGGCATGCGATACGAAAAGCTAGGGATACTAGATCTGTCCATAGGAGCATACCTGTGTTCTATTGTTGAACTCATCTTGAAAACAATCAATAATAATTGACGAAATTACAGACCTTCACATAGTGGAGTCACCATGAGTGTTCTACAATCTAGATTTTTTGACAATGGAGTCGCCATGAAATCTTTGAGCTCTGTATTCTTGAACATGGAGTCACCAAGTGAAAGATTCATCCTTTTTGTGTCTGATCACTGTCCACGATCAGTAATCAGATTTGGAACTTGATACTCTTTCCTGAGGAACATGAAATGTTCATTCCCCAGTATGGTCACCAGAATGTTAGCACTCTGTGATTAAATAAGGCTGAGAAATAATTGCAGAGGTAACCACAAAACCACTTGGAAGCTGGGATCTAGCCCTTCTAGCTTTAGAGAGGGATCTATCTTTCAGATTTAGATTTGTTTAAATTGAGATATTAGTCTAGTTATGAAAGTTCAGAGTTTGGTTTATGAATTGGTTTGGTTGGAATAGCGAGGGAAGAGCCATTGGGCAATGGAGTCTGCAAAATTAACATGGATTTGTCTCATATTTTCAAAGGAGTTTCACAAGGTAAGGTAGCTGAACTAACTGGATCCTTTAGATTTAAATGAAATGTAATAGAAGAAAAGATATAGGTTCAATTGAAGCTAAAGAGCAGTTAAAATTCTTTAACTTGATATCAAAAGAAAACATTTAAATTATCAGCAACCAGAATCATAGTGTATCTTTCAACAAATTTTGTTCATCAACTCTGTGTAAAATAATTCAGATTTAAGAACACATAAGTATGGAAACAAAAGAAATAAACACATAGACAGTGAGAGAAGCACTTCACCAAATAGTCCAAAACATGAATCCTATGAAGAATTTCCTTTTTATTACTGATAAGTCCACTGAGGCTTGAAAAATACACAATAGATGTCTTCTGTACAAAAACCAACATCTCTTACTTCAAATGATGAAGTATTTATAAAAAATTATTACAAAATATCTTGATTTAAAATATCAAGATTCATTTCAAAATATCCTAAACTGACTGTAAAAATAGAACACAAATCAAGGAAACTAAAACTATTTGAAGAGTTCTGGCACTATCCTTGAGGATTTTTGGTGATAAAGAAGAGAAATTCGAATTTGATTGCAACTCTTATTTGGTGAGGTGGCATCCAAGTCACTAACTGTCCATGAGCTTTTTCCTCCCGTAATTATGAAAAATAGGGTCCCGTGATCCCTTTGTATATGCCAAACCATAATATATGTTAGAAAACTGAGAGAGGTCTTTGTAAATGATGATGTAGAAAACAAAAACCTCTTTTAGGTTTTGAAAATTCATTTTCACCGGCTTTCAAACCGCATTTGAAAACACTCGATAAAGACAGGAAAATTCAAGAAAATATTCCTGCAAATCTTCTTCCGAATCTCCCAAACCATAATAGTTTTTAGAAAACTGAGAAAGGTTTTTGTACATGAAGATGCTACAAACAAAAAAATCTTTATATTTTTGAAAATTCACTCTCAGTTGTTTGTAAACCATGTTTTAAATTACTATGTGGTATAAGAAAAAACATAGTTTTAACTGACCAGGAAACATACATATGACATGGAGGCAGGAGGTGACATGGTGGGGGATGATGTGGATGCACATGGTTGGTGGAAAGAAAGTGGGGTCCGCAACGATGATATGGAGAGGTGATATAGATGTGAGTGGGGACAATAGTCCAAGTAGCAGGTAGTGAGTGGTGCGGGAGTAGTGATGTGGTGGGGAAATGACGTGATGGGTGTACATAGACGTTCGTGGGAGATGGACGGTTTTTGGAGGGGTGCAGGAGTGGTAAATGGTTTTAGGCGTTTATGCAGGGGGGTGTGAAACACATGAGGGGCATCCGCATCACATAAGAGGGAAAAGGGTGTTATAGACATTTTTTGGCACTGCAACCCCAATCATAAATGTCCATAAACTGAGGGCTCCTAAGTCCCTAAAAGTGTTGCTTCACTACCTAAAGAACAAGGTCAGCTGATTACATCATCTCCCAGAAGTTCTCCACTAAAAACTGCTAAGAAAGTGGTCAAAACTGGACCATACTGAATACCCAGTGCAGAGGGTGCAATGCATATCACCTTCCCAGTGTAAAGGGTGCAATGCATACTGGATGACCCCTCTGTAGGGTGCTATGGGTGAGAATGGACAAATGGCAGAGACAGTTTGTGAGGTGGAAGACCATAAAATCTTCCAGAAGCTTCCCCTCTGACACTTGCCTCTCTGTTTTCGACCAGGGATGAGTAAGAGATCATCAGTCTCCAAGTGGAATCAAGAACTATCAGAGAGAGGACGCTAATCAAGACCCTAAGAAGATGACTCACCCCCTACAATCATCTATATATGGATCCCTCATCACAGAGATCTAGAGCGGCAATCTGTATCTTGTAGAGAATGCTGTTGGTTTCTGGTGAAACTTCATATGTGGGATCTAAGCTTTACTTGAGGTGAAGAAGGGCTTTCTTGCTGGAGGATGATGCTGGGTCAAAACAATTGGTTGTAATCCTCTTTCTATTCTTGATATTAATAAAGCTATTCAAGTTTTCCTCCACATTCTTGTTACGCCGTAAGGCGTTTCCCTCTGAAATGAACTCCCCTAAATGTCTACTTGTCCTAATCTTAACCATTAGATCTATTGTTAGACGATTGAACAATTCTTTGTCGTCCAAAAAGGCAACCCATCAGTCTACGTAGCCAGTTAGTCTACCCAGCACAGCCAGCACAGCCAGCACAGCCCGTCCGTCTACCTAGCCAGTCGTCTACCCAGCGCAGCCTGTCCGTCTAACAGTAAAGAACTGGTGAACTGGGTCATCGGTATCCTTACCTTTTGTTGGCACGCTGCTCCTTTCGGCCACCGTCGCATCGAGGGCTTCTGCGCGAACTCCAGCGAAGCGCTGGCGGAGTCTTGTGGGCGAGGCGCCTAGTGAAGGATCACGTGTAAATCCACTGCCCCCTACGAGGAGGTCCATCAATGGAAATCGATAGGGAAATATTTCAAACGGTATGTATCTTTAGCGGCAGCTGTAACCACGGAGTGCAATTCCCTTCCACTAATTTCATTTCATTTCAGATTATATGGTGTGTACATTTCTTGCGCTCATCCATTATGATTTCCCTTGTCCTCCCACGCAAGTTACAGTACGAGTTGACTGGTTTGATGTGAGAAAGGATCACTCACAACTTTTGTTAATGTAAGTGTCTTAGTTTTTTGAACATGTTTTCTGGAAAAATTACGGTAACATAAATCGCAATCTTAGAACAATGTGTCAACTTTTGATTTCAACAATAGCTTTTAGTATTCGAGTAGTTTCAAATTTACCTGAAACCAACAGAAGTATGGCCAATCGGAAGGAGAAATTAGAGTAACAAAAATCGCAATATTAGAACAATGTGTGAACTTTCGATTTCAACCATAGGGCAATATTAGAGCTAACAAGCGCGGCAGTGTTCGAAGAAAATCCACTTCTAAGGGCCCTGTTCGCCCGACAAATAAAAGGATGAACAGGTATGCCCTTGATTTGCCATTAAATGAAAGAGATCTTGCTCGTAATTGTAGAATCATGATCGTTGATTGCAAAGATGGACACTCCACAACAAGTCAACTGCAATCTTCAAGTGTAAGAGGGACTGAGAAGATTCATCCTCCACACATGCCAACGGGTCTGTTAATCGATGTTGACGATGTACGGGAAGAAACTTGTAAACACTGGTCTTCTAGGAATCGGGCAGAGAAGAAAGGAGTGCGACTAGTTCGTAGAAATCAAGTTTTGAAGCTAGATGATTACCTCGATACCAACATCATTGACAAATATATGGAGTAAATTCTTACTTATCCCAGTTTGCCATAATTTTTTTTAAATTCTTTTTCTTGTTAATTTGGCTGGGCTTGAGCCTCTGAAAGTGAAATCTTGTAGGCCCTTTACATACAGTTCCACGCCCATGTCCTGTAATGTCGATAGGATCTCAAATCAGAGTCTGTACCTGTCTGCTATTACTCTTTTGTTTAACAGATGACACCAAATTATTTCTTCTATATAAAGTTTGTTTCATAAACTAAATCACGTTTGGTTCTGTAAAGTTTGCTGGTTCTATATGTTAATCAGAGTCTGTACCTGTCTGCTATTACCCTTTTGTTTAACAGATGACACCAACTTATTTATTCTATATAAAGTTTGTTTCATAAACTAAATCACGTTTGGTTCTGTAAAGTTTGCTGGTACTATATGTTTGTTGAAGTACTTCAATCTACATTAGAGAATTTAGTCCATCTTAACAGGTTTTATACTGAAAAGAGTTCTTAACAGGTGGTCGTGCACCCAAAGAATAGGACTTTGTCCAAAGCAGTGGAAACTAAGAGAAGTGACTCCTGTATTCTCATTTCTAGATCGTCTTGCATTCGCTCTTGCTTTACTTTCAAGTTTTGCGTTTTATTAAGAGATGTCAATTTGCCCTGCTTTTGAAGGCGAACAAACTACCCTTTGAAAAAGCTGCATTTTCTTGAAACACATAGAACACTAACCGATCTTTGTTATCCTTCAAACAAGAATCATCTTTGTGTCAAGTGAAGACAAAAATTTATGCTCGTTCTGTTTTACAAATTTTGCAGAACATATTGGCCAAATTTTACTAATAGTCAAAGTTGATTGGTCAAAATTGAAATTAGTCAAAAGTGATACATTCTTTTTTGGATGAATTTATTCTTGACCTTCTTTATATAAAAAAATAGTCATATGGCAAGTATTGCTAATAAATTTACGTGCATCTCATTCCATGTGCAGGCGATTGTGGAAGAATCTACCCGAGGCTAAACAGAAGTCTTGTACTTTCTTGGATTGTTTGTGGTTTTCAATGTATCTTGAAGAGGCATTATCCTTCAACGTATTGAAATGGACGAAGGCAAAAAGTATTTTTGCAACGCAATACGTTTTCATTCCGATAGTTCACTGGTACTGTAAATGTATTTCCTTCTTTCTAATCTTTGTTTATCTTTGGAGAAAAATCTTCCTTTCTCTTATCTTTTCTACAATTGTGATCTTTAGATGGATATCTAGTGGCTCGTGACCTTGCAGTCAGAAAAGAAAGTTGTGTTTGTGTAATGAAAGTCTGAAAGATTCACATTCATGTCTAGGAGCCATTGGAATTTATTGATTCTCTGTCATTTTGGAGAGGGTTTCGGTACCCAACAAGGACACCATGCATGTTGCTTTTGGATTCATTGAAGGAAACAAATCCAAATCGGCTTGAACCCCTGATAAGAAAGTGAGTATGAACTCTTGGCACATTACTTTGTCCTTTACAACCTAACTGTTGCCAGTTGTTCCATTATTTATCCTTTTGTTTTTGGTGTTTATGAAAACAAGTCAGTCCTACCAATTTCAAAAGAAAACCAAGGGTTTTGTCATTTGCTTGTTCACCAGCTGTAGTGTACATGTAGGATTTAACTTCCCTATATGCCAGTTCACGAGGATGTTTTGACATAACTTCTATAGGTTCCTCATAGATATTCATAAAGAAGAAGGCAAGCAGGACGGGGACAAAATAATTACAAAGATCCCTCTTTTGGTTCCCGAAGTAATAAATTCTTACTGATTGTATCTTTAGAAATTGTATCTGTGTTTGGTTCCATTTCATGTTCATGTTCTGTCACAAAAGTGACTCAACCTGATCATTTAATGTGACATTCATTGCAGGCGCCTCAGCAAACAAATGGTAATGACTGTGGCGTTTTCCTGCTCCATTTCATTGATCTCTTTTTGCAATCGGCTCCAGAGAATTTTAGCATATCTAATGGTTGTTATCCTTATTTTGTAAGTATTGATATATCTTCTATTTCTTCCCTTCAATGAAATCTGTTGTTTGGAGTCTGGACACAACATTTAGATGTAACCAGGAAAATTGTTGTTTCCAGCTCACCAAAGATTGGTTCAAGAGTGACGAAATTCAAAAGCGTAGAAAAGACATCTACAATATGTGTTTGTAAGTTATGATCTATTTCAAAACATAGACTAGCTGAGAAACACGTGATTATTATTGATAATTAAACTTTTCAATAGAATATCTACCTATGTCTCAAGCACTCTCGTTACTTTATCTACTACACAGGGAGGAACGACATTCTGTAAGCCAGATGACAAACAGGAGAATTTCAGCCAGAAGTAAAAAGTTCCATCTTTTTGTTCATACTGATTACATGTCAAACTGGATTGATCTTTCAAGTGCTGCTTGAGAGACTGGTTGCAACACCTGTACAAATTGTATCATAAACTTGTAGCTCTACACGTACTTTTCTTGATTCTCTATGAAAGATGAGAAATCACTGAGCATGGTCATATTTGTCTTTGCTGTTGATTTTTGAAACATTAAGAGAGATTATCATTTCTTCAGCTTGATTGCAAATGAGAAAACTCTTAAAAGTAGTAGTGTTGCCATGATATGCAATTACTTCAGACAACTTTGGCTTTGTTTGCATGTTCAAGATGGGACAGAACTTTGTGAGTCTAGGGCCTTGTAATATCTTCACAACCAGGTGGTGAGAGTGCTTCAGTACAAATCTAAATATTAGATGAAGATGGCAGCTTTTAAAATATACTCATCAAGTCTTAGTAATTGAGTTTTGATTCAGTTAAAAAACTCGAGACAACCTGTTTTATTATTACCTAGTTTAATATATCTTGCACCGAGTTTTGTGGCCTTTCAACGATTGTGTGCAACTAATGATTTGAAAATTCTGGTTGATATGGACAGTTTGGTGCTCATCCTTTTCAATGAACTGCTTGCCTCTTTCTACAAGGGTTAGGCAACTAACTCATACTGGATGACATGATGTTCTCTTCGATTTTTAGCCCATGATTCTTGAATTAATACGCATTCCAATGAAGCCAAACATCAGATGATAGGAAAAAGACAGATATATATTGTAAATGTGGAGAGAGACTTTATACTTTGCAAAACATGAGCAATGCCATGTATTCGGTTGGATGAGCAACTCCTCATATGCATCTATTTTCTTCAAAAAATTGCAAGAATAGCATTGAGATTTTTCTTTTGCAAAGAAGAAAACCTGAAAAAAGGATTTCTGTACAAAACGTCAATCATTGTCTTTATTGGATATTTTGGGTAAACATTGCAATGCCAAATTTATCTTATTTTTAGCATTTTGCCAATACTCTAAACAAAGTGATGGTTTAAATGTATGAAGCCTTGACAATGACAACTCAGTTTTCAATTCTGTATTTGAAACTGACTTTCAAAATTTATAAACATCTCAAAAAAATCATAAAAATTAGAAATCATAAAGTTGAGTATTTGGAACTTTGATGTAAGAAAATAGTCATTTGGGATTAAAATCAAAACCAAAATTATTTCAAATATTTGAAATTAGTGCGCTTGGCAACAACTATTTTTGCCTTGACTTCAATGAAGTTATTTGTGGCATTTTGTGGTGCCATTCAGTTTGTAAAATTGCTATATTAATTTTAATCATGTGTAAAAGGAAATGATGGTATAACAATTTTATTGTTGGATGAAATATTTGTCAATTTATAGCATAAAATTACTTTGTAATAGTACAACAAATCTAGTTAATTTTCTATGGCATTGTTGGTAGGGAAGTACATCATGGTATAGTTCTTAAAAACAACTTCCTTTAGGCATCAGATTTTATGGCATTGTTGGTAGAAAAGTACATAATTGTATAGCTCTTAAAATCAACTATTCCTTTAGGCATCAGATTTTAAATGTCAGTCAATCTGGATATCAACGATTGCGAGATTGGTGGGAAAATGGAACTCAAGATGTGTATCTAATAAATTAAACTTCTTTGTAATGGTACATGTTCTTGTTGGATTTTAAAATAGATTTAAGTTGGTTGCAGCGCTTATTCAATTTCAGTGGTTTTACGTATTACATAAGTGATATTATATGGATAGTGGCAAGGCTTTATCTTTCACCATGTTTCATGGTGGTTTGAAGTCATATTGCGGAATTGGTGGGTTTTTTTTTGTAATGATCTATATATTAATATCAATCTTCTTTCTTATTTGTTATTTTTTAGGGATAATTGTTATTATTTGCTATTTATGCCATCTTTAGAGAAGGCAATTTCTCTTAGATGTTTGTTATTTTACTTTTGTTGTAGAATTTGTGGTAGTGTATTTAATATTGGAATGACCAAATCTATTTGGAGGCACTCACCCTTGAAGATGCTTCCTCTCGGATTTGGTTAGTGGGAAGGGAGCACTCTTCTCACTCATATGTCTTCCAAATGCAATGTTGGGTTGATTGTTATGCAAATTGACAAAGCTTTCATCTGTATGGATACTCTTAGAAATTGGTGCGAAGAAGGGTCAACTTGTTGTCCAATTTATTGAACAATAGAAGATCAACTATCACATTTTTTGGAGCTTCCCTTTCTCTAGAAGTGCTTGCTACTTATATTTTGATTAATTTTTTTGAATAGGTTGGTATTTAATTTTAATAATAGGAGAAAGAACTTTGGGCACTTTCTTTCACGTGATTGAATAATTCAAATAATCAATCTAAAAGTATCAAAGCCAAACCCTATTTCTCCTCTTTATCATGATGATAATAATTATGGAATATTATCTATGCAATTGTCTTAACAATCGAGTGGGCATTGTCGCCGCAAAATCTAACATGCCTAGTGCAAAGTTTCACAAGACAGGTGTAGACCTCAAAGCAACAAGATATTGGTTGTTGCTATCACCTTGATAGCCTTTCTCCAAATGTTTAATGGTACTCAACCACAAGGGAGGCTTCCTTAAAAGGATTCAATAATAAAATCTTGATAGAGTCTAGAGGGCTTATATATTTTTTACTAGAGTTCAGAGACTATCCTTAGAGCAATTAAATGAAATATAGGACTATTATCAGTTAGGGTTTTGCATATTTTTAGTGATAGGGAAAGCATTGCCATGTAATAGCCAAAAGAAAAGGTATTTTCAATGCTAAATCAACAAAGAAACATGACCTTCAATTGAATATTAAGGAACTAGGTATGTTTGAAACATGCATAAAAAATATATATAAATGATGATGTCAGCTCTATAAATAGGGTTTAACATGCAATAAGTGCAAGATTTTGCTTTTGGATAATTATTAAATGCAACTCGTACATAAAGAGCAACGATACATCAAAAATAAACTACTTTTTAACAATATTTTGCATAAACCCTAACCTTGACCCTAAATATCTAGAGTTTAAGAAACAAGGAGAAATGTGTTAAGGTATAGGGTTTGATCAATACCACTATGACTAGTGCCTTGTTCTAAATGGGCAAATGGAGCCTTCTAGGGCAAATCCAATGAGAACAATTTTGTTGAAGCGGGTAGGATGACTAGGGCATCCACTCATTAACCCTAGTGGCTTCCTTGTGAGAGGAGATTTTAGATTTAAGAGATGCACACTTGGAGTTCTCTCAAAATATTCCAAAAAAAAGAATCTTACATATGATAAAGGAGAAAGATTTCAAGATAAATTTAGCAATTTATATCATGGAACATGTAGAAACCTAACTATACAACATGCAAAATATAGAAAATATGGGATAAAAATACAAAATTTTCCATAAGAATTACTTCAATCAATCTAAGGAAACAATCCTCAAGCAAAGATACCATCTCCAAGAGCATTCACACCTTAAAGATAACATTTTGGCAAAGTAGAAGAGACAAGGACTAGTATGCACTTCCATAGAGAGGAGAGTGTGATGAATGATGATGATGGTAATAAATGAAATAAGGCCTCCATTTATATGAGGGCTAACATGCCTTATTTCCATAATTTTTACAAGAAAAACCCTAAAACAAGTTTGTTTAAGCATTCAACAAGTCTAAGGTCACAAGCCGACCTTATGATAGCTCAAAAACATAGCATAAATGCCAAAAACGTCCCACACAAGTGGGAAATAATGATCTCCACCGTGAGTGCTTCTCACTTCAATAAAAGCTCAAAGTGCATGGTTGTGTCTCCATAAAGTGCTTATGTCCAAAGTATGAGATTCATGGTCAAAGGTTCTTGAATCTAATGTGTATGATGTTGCTTGTCCTCTGAGGCTATATGCAGGATTGAAGCCAATGCGCCAATGAATTTGATGAGTTTAATGTTGTTGTTTGTCCCTTGATAATGCATGTAGGGTTGAAGACAAAAATTAAGTATGGTTATGTATTGTGTTGTTACAATGCCTTGTTCACATTATTGACAAAGATGTTGAATGCAAGATTAATGACAAAGATTGAATGCAAGGGTTGTTGTTACTTTTCTGTAGTGGACAAAGATTAGATTTAGAGCATGGGGGATTCACATATCATGTGTGTTTGTGGCATATTAAAAAATGCCCTTAATTTGACTACATATTGGAAAATCCCTCTAAAAATCATATCATTTAACCCCCTACCAATATGAACCCAATACAACTTCCCAATTTAAAAAACCCCTACTTTCACTAGATATTGTAGATATCCATTTTTTCATTTACAATTTTTATACCCCTTAAAAATTTTTCATTAACTTTAAGCTCCATTTTCTATATTTGTCAATATAAAAACCCTTTACCCCCTATATATCCCCCATTATATTATGTCATTTTTCCCTGAATATATATCCCCCAATATGAACCCACGTGGTATGATATTTCTCTCCCGGTGAAGCCCCCATGATTTAAAGAGTTCTTATTACAATATTGACATTTTATGCTTGTGATGATGTTACCATGAGTTTGTTGTTGTGTATCATTGATATATTATGTAGAAATATGATAGAGTCATTGTGATTTTGGTATGTTAATGTGAGACAACATTTGTTGATAGTGGTTGTACTATTGTTTGTTTTGGGGCTTGGTGAGTTAAGGGAGAGTATTACTCTATCATGTTGCTACTAGATTTGAGTTGTCACTATTAGTACATTGTGTATATGTTGTTGGATTGATGAGCTAGTGTTTGTAGCAAAAAAAGTGTTAAGTCGATACATTCTAGGGTTTGTCATTGATGATGATCATAATGGTTGGTATTTTTATGCTATTGAGATCAATATAATTGGAACAATGTGGTTGCTATAGTTTTGACTACATTAATGAACAAATAAAAGTTTCACACTGACATGTTGGTGTCAAAGACAATAATATGGTTGATCTAAAATGTTGATCAGGGTTTATGAATACATATTGATGATATAGTTATGTTGCAATTTGAGGAGTTGGGTCATGTATGAATGATGTTGGTTGAGACATACTAGGGTTTGGCATTGATGTCCTTTGATGGTTGTATGTTGTTGATGGATCATAAGTATTGATGGTATGAACAAAGACTTTGATTGATTGTTGATGTATGTGGCTATGGCTTGCTAATAGTTGATTTGGTTACTGCTGAGAGAGTTTATGTTGACATTTGAGCAACGAACTTGATGCTACTAGGGTTTATGACGGGTTTGCTATTGGATACACATGTTTAATAGAAGAAGAGATTGATACAGTGAATTTGATGGTTGATTGATGGTGTATGCAGTTATATTTTGAGAAAAAAAATGTACTTATTGTTGATTGTTGTGTAAACATGATTGATGAGCATAATGTTATATGTGGGTCTAGTTTAAAAAATCAGATGAAATGTGGCCTCCAGGATTTGAGCTGTGTTTGAGTTAGGTGGATCCAATATGAAAGATTCTAAAATGTGGTCGCGTTCTGTCCTTAAGTTAAGGAGTGGTAGCTTCCTTCTAGTGGTAGACGGTGAATTTGAATAGTGAGTGGTAGTCTCCTTTTGGTGGTAGCTGGTAAATTTGATCATGGAGTACTGGCTTCCT